>JANHFX010011553.1:41387-81012 GCA_027560015.1 Chloroceryle amazona | reverse complement strand
AGTGGCCTTGGTCTGCATACCAATTCTTGGTAGTAACTCTAAACATGGGCTGTTATCACTGCTGGCAGCAGACACTGAAAAAACATGCTTCTAACTTCAGAAAGTGCTGTTAATTAGAAGTACTGAACTGAAAAGTAAAATTACTGAGCAGAATTAGTCCTGTTTTTACCCAAACCAGGACAATGGCTCATACTGAGCTTTTCATCAACCAGCACCCTCAAGTCTTTCTCCTCAGGACTGATCTCAATGTATACTCTGCTCAGCCTGTGTTTGTGTTTTGGGTTTCCCTGACCCGGGTGCAGGACCTTGCACTTGGCCTTGTTGAACTTCACGATATTGACATGGGCCCATCTCTCAAGCCTGCCAAGGTTCCTCTGGATGGCTTCCCTTCCTTTCGTCCAGTGTGTTGACTGCACCACACAGCTTGGTGTCATCATTGAACCCAGGGAGATAATCTACACAGAACAACCCCTGTCATCTTGGAACATATTTCATAAGAAGACAGGCTGAGGGAGTTGGGGCTGTTCAGCCTGGAGAAGAGAATGCTTCAAGGGGACCTTATAGACACCTTCCTGTACCTGAAGGGAGCCTACATGAAGGCAGGGGAAGGTCTTTTCAAAAGGGTTTGTGATGACAGGAGAAGGAACAATGGTTTTAAGCTAGAAAAGGATTGATTTTGACTGGATATTAGAAAAAAGTTCTTTAATATGAATGTGATAGATCACTGAAATGGGATACCCAGAGACGTGATGGAAGCCCCATCCCTGGAGTCATTCAAAGTCAGGCTTGATGGGGCTCTGAGCGACCTGCCCTAGGTAGAGATGTCCCTACTTGTGTAGGACTTGTTGGACCAGGTGACCTCTAGAGGTTCCTTCCAGCCTAAAACATTCTATGATCTTATGATCTGAGGTGGATGTCAAGAACAGATATATGAGTCCCATAAAGCTGGTATACAATTCAGTGTCATGTATCATGAAAAGCCACAGATTACCTTTCAAGAATAAGGACAGCAGCATCTTTTTGACAGAAACCAAGGATTGCTAGAGGTGCACATGTATCCTGGAGAAGTATCGCTACATGATTGTAATCTTCCTATAACCTTTACCAAATGCCTGTTCTTGGACAGAGTGGGAAACTGAGACACTTGGCTAGCAGTCTAAGGATTACACTTTTTTTTTATGACTGCCTCAGCTGCCTCAACAGTTCCTATTGTCATTTCTACAGTCAGCTAGCAATGTCATTTTTCACATTGAAGGGAATGAACACTGCACCCCTCTGAAGTGGGTCCAAGAGAAGTAAAGGTCATCATCTCTGTGGAAACAATGTATTTAAGTCCAGAAAGAATGTAGCTGAGCTCTTACTTTGTTGGCATAAGAAGAGAAAGGAACTATTTAATCATATTTTTTAAAGTAAATTGTCTACATATTTAATGATGATACATTAAATCCACAACAACTTTCAGATGTTAGCATGCTATATGCTCTTTGCTTCATCAGTTGGAGATTGGTTATCACCAGATTTTAAGTCCTATTTAACATCATTTTATAGTTATGTTTTGCAGCACAACTCTCTGAATATAATATTCTTGATCTGTAAAAATACAGATACAGAATAGTAAATAGAGATACTGCCAACCACAGACTCAAACACTTTGCAGGTTGAGTCTTGTGGTTGCTTGTTATTGCATAAAACAAATATAGTTTTTGGAGGCCACAGCATAGGTGTGAATCAAAACACAGACATCCTGATAGTCTGAAACATTTCCTCTAGAACAGCCTTACTTAAGAAAATTCAGAATAACTTAAGTTTCCTTCCCACCCCCCTTCAATATATCCTTGCCAAGGGTACATCTTGGGTCAATTCTTCATTATCTGTTGTCTTTGCACTCTGTAGATATTTGTTTTAGTGGATTTTCTCTGAATATTTTTCTTTAGCTACCTGTATACACTGAGTGTTTGGGATACAGTTAGTCATTTGCAGAAGTGTTTGGTATATAATCACTTGCTCTTTTCCCGATTGAGACTAACAGCCACATCTATGCTATATATGGCAAAAATATAAAATTTGAGAATCTCCTCAAAAGGGTCACTTCAGAACTGTCATAACCATTTGTGTGAAACAAATATGATAATTTATACCTTACTGAGACTTTTAGAAACAAAGTTTGAGAAACAATTTCTAATGAACAAAATATCAGTACTGAATATCCAGGCTTACAAATCACTATTTTGTCGTTATACACACAGGCAATTAATTTGGATGGGCATTGTCAAGGTCTGAATATTGCCTTTTATCATAACTTGGTCAGGAAGGCCATCTGCAGTTTTCAGCTATGAAAACACTCAGGAACAAGTCAAATGTATAATAGACATTTGAAATTGGTGGTCAATTATATTCCATGACACTATTTTCTGCAGTCACACCAAGAATTATTTTTGCTTTTGCAGGGAACATTTTCATCTTCTATTTTGAAACATGTTAGCAACATGCTTTCAATTTAGTGACTATGCATTGGTATCAGTATATCTCAGGGTGGTTCTCTAGTGTCGTTCTTTTGCTTTATTCTTTTGTGTGGTTCTTTTGTTTTATTCTGTTTTATTTTGTTGGGGTTTTTTTTTTGTTTTATTTTTCTGTCTTGTGCGTGGCTTTTTTCTTTAGTTTTTTGGGTTTTTTTTGTTTTATTTTTTGAGGGTGGCAGAGGAAAAGAACTTCAGACTCTGAGGAAATAGCCTCAGGTTTGTAACAGAAACTTACCTGCAACAGCGACTAAGGGTTTCAGTTGCTACTCCAGAGTTCTCTTTCAGATATACCAGTCATCAAGGCACCTAGCTGCAAAGTCAGGACAGCAGTGCAGAAGTCAGTATAATTGCCTGGAAGCTTCCAAAAACAAAAGCAGATTGAAAAAGGAAATTCAAAACTCTGACTATTATTATATCTTAAGCCTGTTGAGTAGTCAGCAACAAAATCTATTGTTAGGACAATCTATTTCTTCTACATTTTATTTGGTGTAATAGTTGCAGATGACTAATTTTATGGGGAAATCCATTTCTGTCTGTGAACCTAGAAACGTTTGCCAAAACATTTGGATTCACCTTATCCATTAGTTCAACAAATAGAGAGCTAGGTATTTTGTATGTTGGCCCTTGTTTATCTTAAACTGGACATGTGTACCATTCTTTAAGAGGTTTTGAAGAAATTATGCAGCCATAGGGAATGCCTTTCTAACTTCATAAACAGCAGGGGACCACTCAGAATTCCATTTGCTACAAACTCTGTAACCTTTATACAAAACATTTAAACAACTACTTGAGAACATGTATCAACACATTATTATTTCAATTGGTGTTGAGTTTACCTCAACCTATTTTGTTGCTTCATAGTTTAATTTAAAAATAACAACTGTGAGGCAAAGCAACAAGAGGATTATATTTATGAAATCCAGGAGTTTAAAAGTTTCCACTGCTACTGATAAATTCTCTTTCTAACAGGAAATTTGGAGTTTATTAGAAATCAGGTGAGCATTATAACTATATTTCTCTAGAGAGATATATGAAGATCTTAGAAATCAGCAGTCAAAACATGAATACTGATGATCTAGCTTTTTTCAAGTAGGTCTTTGAGTCACTAAGTTAAAAGAAAGATGGAATATAACAAGAGAATATTTAATTTCTAGTATACAGAGTTTTTTCTAAAACCTTAATGACTTCATAGGATCTGATGATTTCAAAAAAGAAGTGTGAGAGAAACTGAATGATTGTTTACTCTGCAACTGTCTTTTGCACTTAATAAAGTCTTTAGGGAGCTTTTTGATGCCTGTGTACATATGGGCATGCAGTCATGCTTAGTCTATCTTGCTAAGAGACAATCCTGATCATCTAGACTGTAGGGACACCTATGGAACAACTAACAATGATATGTCACATTCTTTTTGCTGCTTATGAAGTTATGTATTTGACTATTCAATGTTTATTCTGAGAAATTAAATTATTATTGTCTACATAAAAATATATTAAATGAATAAATTTTCATTCTGAAACCATGATCTTTTGATAAGTATATGAAACATTCATCAACATAATCAACAATATTAATATGTCCATATTATATACTATACTTTTGAGTACAATGTCTATTAATCATTATCAAAAGAAATCACTCTATAGTTTGCTTTTTAAGCTGGAGACTATGTATTTATTTATTACTCTTCTGAGCTTTTCAGACTCTTAAGGCTTCATGGATAAGTAATAATAAACAATTCTTGCAAATACTGACAATAATGTAAAACAAATGGAAAAGTAATCACGAAGGAACAATTTGACTCTTCATTATGTTTCTATTAGTTCAATTATTTACCAGAACAAGAGAACTGATATGAATATCTTCTTCTAAAAAGTGCTTAGGCAAATCTAAGTGTACATCCTTAAGCAACAAAGGATGCTGTTAAAACCAACATTTTTAACAAGATGATTTCTGGTAGTTAGTTCAGATATAATCTGAGGATAATTTTATTCTCCTCTGTAATCCTGAAATAGAGGTAATTCTTTTACCAGCTTGCCACTTGACAGTTTACTTACCTGGAGAAACATGAAGAAGATTTTGCGTTTATTGCATAATTGGGATGGAATTTCTAAAATTTGACAGAAGGTGGGGAAACACTGTGAGTAAAGCTCTTTATGAAGCTGCCAAGTTTTTCCTCTTTTACATTTTTATTTTCATGTACCTGTGTCTATATGATGTCTCATATTTTGTACTGAGTCATTAACTGTCTGGTTCATGAACCATTTTTTTGTTATAAACTTGTATAACTGGCTGTAAGTGCATCACTTTGGTACCCAGGTATTACTGATGTAGAAAATCCAGGTCTGTTCAGCCTTGGAATAGAAGGCTTATTTAACCAGTGTGGTTGTGGCATGCTGACTTCTGTAACCACTGACACACAAAAAAATTGTGTGACTGATAGTAATTTTCGTACAGCTTTGATTTTCCAGCCAGAATGACCTGTTATCCATTTACATCTGTAGACAACCTCCAACAGGATTCCTGAGCATCCTGATCACAAAAAAAAATTAATCCTGAGTGTAGTCCCATTACTGGATTCATAATATGAATCTTGAAGTCCTTTGTCACTAAGTCCCTTTACAGTATAAATTAACAGTAAGCAGTTAAAATAGCTTCACTATACCTGCTTAAAGGTTTAAAAGTAGAAACAACTTCACCTCTTCAGCAAAGAAGCAACATTAATCAAAGCTGTTTACCATTAAATGGAAGAATCGCACTGAGTTTCATTTCCAGCTGAGGATAGCAGAGGTACAATATCAACTGCTTTTGGGCTTCCAACAAAGAGTGAGCTTTCCAATTATGATTGAAATAGCCTAGAAACCATTAAAGAGGTGCTCAGTATCTCCCCAACTCTATGTAGTTTGGAACTTGTTCCCTTTGGCATCTACCTCATCAAACGTTGCTTTGTAGCATCGTGATAGCATTTATCATGATAAAGTATTATTTATGGTGTTTTTCTGGAATATATACATTTGTAACTGGGAACTTGGGTTTAAAATGGCTACACTGAGTCAGCTGACAGTTACATCTAACATTGTATATTGCTTTTGATGGTTTATATACCATTCTGTATTAGATATGACACTCAAGCTAATAGTACTGAGAAGCTTAGCTTTTATTTTGTGCTGTGCTTCATCAGTAGTAATGAACTGCTTTGTGCTTTCCTTGGAAAGCTTGGGGGCTCAGAGTGGCGGTTTGTGATTCAACTTTCTCCGTCACTTGGTTCTGTACAAAATACAAGACTGTCTATCACATTCTCTTTTGAGTGCACTACAACAGCAAAATCCTTCCTACTTGTACAACAATTCAGTGGGTAAAGCATTGATGGTGGAGACCTGTGTTCAGTTGTTCCCTCTGCCTCAGGAAATTCAAGCTTACATCTTCCATTTTCAGAAGAAAACCTACCACTATAACTGTAGTCTATAATGATAAAGAATACAGGAATTCTCAGCCTCTTCTGTTGAAAATGTTCCTTTCTGCTTTTAGACAAAGAAAGAAACAAATACATGAAGAAAACATTGAACAGAGCTGTGAAGATATGTGTGTAAATATGATTCCACAGTAATGGCTATGGAAAACTTTGTCTTAGCTTATACCGCACCAGCCACTTATGTATTTTCAATCACATAATCATTGAATGAAAAGTAAAAGCTGTCCTTAGAACTGATTTTGGCTTCCTCTTTCCAAAGAGGATATACTAACTTCTACACTGTAGGGAAATCAAGTATTCCTTTATAAATAATTTGTGATTGTTTTCATCTCTCTTAACCACACTTTATCTTCATTACTCCTTGCTTTATTACTTTGCATTAATCCACAAAACTGTAATTAACACTGTAATTATGTTTATTTTCTATTTGCATGTAGAAAAATGAAAGAAACATCAATACTGTATAGAGAAAACTTACTGTGAGGTGACAGAACCATACAGTAGGATTAAGCTCTTGAGACAGGGTTATGCTAAATGTTTCCTGGAGCAGCAGGAGGTAGCACAGGAATTGATACCGTGCTTGGCATCATATTATCTCAATATGTAAGCCTTCACTTTGATTAATCAATCATACTATCATACTTATCCTCTAGTATTAATACAATATTTGTAAGCTTAAATAGATTCATGCTCTCTGACCCAAATCATTGTTCCATTTGATGGTTCCTCAGCCTAAATAAAGAGATTAATGTTGTCTTCTTAGTTAATATTAATAAAGGCCCTGTCCATTCAGGTAAAAAATCAGTCTTCCCCATGGTCACTGATGTTTGCTTATGCTGGGTATTGGTGAAGGCTGGGTTTTCTCTTCTATCATCACTTGTTCTCATTGTTTCTGGGTTGCTTTGGCCTCACCAGATGAATCCAGCTGCTCTGAGTTCCAAAGTCTGCACTGCTCTTCTGAGACTCACACTGTCTGGCTTTGGTCTCTATAACCAAAAAATTCAACATAGACATGTATATATACACACAATACATACATATACTACAATTTAGATTTATGTAGAAATCTGTTTTATTTACTTATATTATTTTTGTTTTTCTTCTGAAACCAACAAAAAGGTGCTACTTCCATCAGAAAGGCCCCCTCATTGCTCTTTTCCTGTTTTTACCCACTGGACGACGTCATTCACACTTCTGAATTTTTTCATTAGCAACTAGGAGGAGGCTTGTAACTAGGAAAATGGACTAACTATATGAACATTTCATAGTTTATCCAATTTTTATACTATAATGTAGTTTTAAGAGACCTGGAGTAACAAGATATGATCATCTTATAGCCACGTCTTGAATAATTTTTAAAGTCTATTGGATTGTTGTGTTATATTATGTTTAGAACTATCCAGAGTTTTAGTATTGACTTTGACAGTAATGTGATCTGGATATTTCCATGACTAGCCTCAAAGTGCACTATCTTTATAGTCTGGATGTGCTTGCATAAGCACTTGTTTTGATTATGTGATATGAATATTTTTACCCTCTTTCTTTCTAGGATGTTTGTGTTTAGCCTCAAACTTGCATACCAGGACCTTCTCCATGCATTCAGCGAATGGTTTTTTTACCACTTTCACATCTGTTTATGATTTTTTTTGCCATTATAAGTTCAGTAATGAGAAGAAATAAATTAAATACTGCATTAAATTTGCCACCTTCTCTATAACTTGGGGAAGCTTCTGATTTTAATAGAGATGATTGAATATATGTCTGAAAAGAGGATTCTCCTAAAGCATGAAAACACAAAGTCATTAAAATCTAAGCTTTTTGTAGGACAGATTCAGACATTCTTCATAACAGACTTAATACAGAGAACACTGCCCTACAGTAACTCAGGGGAAAAAGACACCTCCTAAGAATCTGGGTAACTCTGCCCTTTAACATTGAATTCAAAATGGACAGTTAAGCCTTGGTCTCCCACATCCAAGTACCAAGGCTGAGTCATTCTGCTGCTGTCTTTTCAGCCCTGGCCTCTTCAAGCTGTTGTGGTGAGTGTTGCTTACCTCCTGAGGAGTCCAGAAGCCTTTGCCTCATGTGTGTGTTTTGGAGTTCCAGGTTCAGTGGCTTTTGTTTACTGACTGAATCATAATACAAACTAGGTCATGTATATCCAAGCTGAATGTTCTAATCACCGGACCAATGAATTTTCTGGCCCAATGTCTCTATTCAATTATTTAGAGAATCTCTGGCCTTTTCTGCCACAGATGAGCATAGCTAGTGATCAGAGAGCATCTGTCTGTAATGAAGGAAACTCAGGTTAAAGACCTTTTGCTCCATTCATATCTGTTCTTACTTACCTGTTCTTGTGTCCTGTGAGACAACCTCTCTTGAGTTTTCTTCCAACAGATATTTCTGTCTTCCTCACCCTCAACTCTCAAGCTTATGTCTAAAATATTACTATTTTTAAGGTGTATTTTCTGAGGTGGTAAAACAATTTCTATTCATGCCAGTCATCAGTCTTTCATGAGCAGCACCTTGGCTTACTGTTAAGGGTCCTCATTTTATTATTTGTACTACATTTTCTCTTTTACAACATACCTTTTTAATGGGTAAAATGAAGAAATGAAGAACTGCTTAAGGTGCTTAAGAAATATTCTTTTTTCCACATAATATTGTTTCAGTTCCTACTTCAAATTATGCTTAAATTATATCACTATGATAAAAACAATTATTTTAAAGTGTTTTAAAATAATTTTCCTTAACTGAAATTATTTTGACATGTAGTAATTGCAAAAAATTACTATGCTTGTGTTGTTATCCTCAAGAATCTAAAGCTCTGTGTAAGGCTCTCAGAATCATGCAATGTTCAAAAATATTATCATTTGGTTCTTTTTGTTCATTCTTTAAATATTCTAAATCAGCAGAGTACACTCGGGTTACATTTTCAAGACTTTCTATAACCTCCATATAAGTCTAGGAATCCATGCTTATTAGAAGAAATTAACAATGAGACTCGTGTTAATGTAAACCCAGAAATCTGGACAGAATTCTCACTAAAATTTTCAAGGCTTGAAATAAAACCGTAAGATATCCAGGTTAACTTTCTGTTACCAAGGTTTAGTAAATTTCTGCTCTAAAGTAGTTCTGCTGGGGGGTTGATGTTGTTTTCATCTGGATTATGAATTGGCATAACATTCCTCTTCATTCACAGTATTTTGCAAGTAATTCTCATGTGGTACTGTGGTACTCTTGGAGTGTAAACCTACTTATTCCCTGAATATGTCCCCCATAACATCACTGAAGTGTATTTTTTTTTTGGTGTTTGTTTTAATCCCAGAAATGCCCAAAGACCATATAGGTTATCTGCACAGAATGACAGATTAAAACTACTTCCAAAACACCTAAAAGTCTCAGCCTGAAACTTTTCCTAATGTTCATCAACCTATCTGAAGAGATGCTGGGCTGGATGTGATCAATCATGTTGTTTATGACAAACTGATATTTTATGGCCACTTATATTTTAATGTGAGAATACAGTTCAGGAAATCTTGGAATATCTAGTTGTATCGGGAATTTCAGTTAAAGCTTCCACATCTACCCAGACCACAGACAAGACAATTTAAACTATCTTACATTATTTTCTTTTTACAATCTGCTTACTATCTTTTCTCCCATTTTTCACTTTAATAATTATTTTACTTGGGATTTCAATTTCTGAGGTAAGTTGGTGTTTGACTATAATTTAATCAAAGCAGTATTTGTTTTACTAAAGTAATAAGGCAATATTTTAGTACAGGGTGAAGAAATGACCATATTTTATTATAAGTCTTTCAGTCCGAGTTCTTTATATCCAGGAACAATTAAATTCAGATATGTGTATTAAGGCAGCATTAGGTCTGGAAGATTGCAGTAAGAAATGCAATAGAAGGCTCCCGTTAATATTGTATCAGCACTGTTTAACTAGCCACACTGCACTTCTTATAGACCACTTTTACACAATAATAGATGGTTATATCCATCATTAATATTAACTATTTCCCAGCTCTGTTTTCTTCCAAGATCCAATATTAGCATTCTGCTTTTTAAAAACAATGCATGTCCATAGAAATATATGTGCAGCTAATAGAGATACTCAGTATTTTTGAATGTCAGTTCACTGAGAAGCCTTACCTTTGACCTCCAGGTCTGCAAATCTCGATCCAACTCTCCTTGCTTTCAGTGAATTAATTAAGAGCACTGGAGGATTTCTCAAGTCACCATCAACATTTAGAAATGGGTAATACAGACTTTATTTTATTAATCTCAGTTTCTTTGTTGGCTGACACTTTAAAAGTGGTCTGGTTAGAAAACAAGCCCAAGTGACATTCTGATTTTGTTTTATTTTTCCTAATTGCAAAGTATCTTGAAAACTTGCCAGATAGCTCCCTGCCAGCATTTCCATACTGAATATATCATTCCCGTTCTGTCAAAATGACAAAAAATTCGGTTCTGGGATTTAGGATCTGCTAAGTAATTAACATCGTCTCAGCATTAACTGTGTAGAAAGTACCGCGTTCTTAATCTTCCTGATCTGGAAGGCCAAGCTGTGCCCACATTCTTCTACGGACTCAACACAAGGAGCATTAGTATTGACAGAAATAATAAATCCAACAAGAATGGTTTGAACTACTTCTTTCTAATCCTATCTATCCAGCTGTCTATTTGCAACTCTAAAGTACCTATCGCTATAATGAAATGGTGCCAAACTTTGTAAATTCAAGAGCAACCCAATAATGTTGAGTCTTTTTATCTATTTTTTTTTTCCAAGCTAGATTAATTTCTCCTCTTCTGGTCTTATTTTCTTTTGAGAAAATAAGATAATATGAATAATAGCTTAATAAGGAGTACAGGGTTTTACTATGTGAAAATAATTCCTTCAAACAGAATTAATTGTGATTTTGCTGATTCATTTTTCCTATTAGCTCCTCTCAGTTGGGAAGGATTTACAAAAAACAATCTACCTGTTTATATTATTTTCTTGTGGAAGATCATCAATTATACAAAAAAACATGGCATGAAGAAAATCAGCTCATGCCACATTTTGCAATAGAAATGTTTCCTCAAGCAAGGGGAAATCCCATGTAAATTATGTTTTCAAATACAACCTTCACTTTGAAGGAGTTGTCTTCATGAGACTGAAGCCAAATGTTCTGATCTGATCTTGGGTTTGAGGGATTAAATGAGATTATTTAAGTATTTTATTTAACAACAACAAAAAAAGTATCTGGATGAACAAAGATGATGTCAGGGAAAGATTTTTGTATCAGAAAACTCCTTAGTTTTCAAAAGTATAAATCTCTGCCATTTTATGCATAATAGCTGTTCACTTCTGCTTGCTTAAAGAAAAAGTTTGACTTAAAAAAGAAGTTACTAACTCAAGCAGACTGATAAGTAGTCACTTGGATGAGGAATACACATCTACTTTTGATAACCCAAGATGAATCTACCCTGAATTGCTTTAGATATGAATGTCATAGTTTCTATCCATAAGCGGATGTAGCCTTGTGCTTTTGTACAGTTTAAATTAGTCATACATACTAAATAAAGCAAGGTCACCCTGCAGGGAACACAGTATTAAACATTCCAGGGTGTTAAAGAGCAATGAAAGTATGCACTTACTCTCAGCAGAACTTCTACAAGCAGTGTGATTCTTAGGCATTTACTGATTATCTCTATTTATATTGTTCTTTTTTTTCAGTAGCTGATAGAAATTACATATCATTAAGGTGTAGCAGCAAATAATGAAATAACAATACCATCCATGCCACAGCACAGGAGATGTTAAGAGAAAAGGGTATTGCAACTGAGTGTGCTTTATGATGGAATGCTCTAATAGAGATTTATTTAATCTGCCTTCTGAAGGCAGCCACTACAGTCGCTGCAAATGGCTGGCTGGCCACAGTTATTTTCTGCACAATCTAAGTAGTTATGTTTTGAGCTATAGGGTATTGAAGATAATAGTTCAGTTTAGACTTGATGCCTACATAATGGTAGATTGTCTTCTCTTTTCTACCTGCTGGTCAAGTCTAGCTGATGGTGATTGACTTAATGAGAGTCACTTGGCTCATAACCTAAGGAATAAGAGGACTGTTAACACAGAAGAGCAATATTATGGTCCTTGGGAGAATTTGACTGATTTTGTCAGTTTTAGAGATCTTTAACTCTTTGAAATACTGTGGTACCTGTAGCAAATTGTCAGTTGATAAGAGTGTCTTCAAGCGATTACTGGAATCACTTGTATCTTTTACCTAAAAGGTGAGTTACTGCCTAAAATGTGCAAGCAGATATTCATCTTGTTCTTACCATACCTCTCCCCTAACTCTTCTTTCCCTGTTTGTTTTATTCCTATTACTGTGTTTCATTTACATCCAGAATCCAAGAAATGTGTCCTCACTGAATAATGTTCAATTCCCTCTATTGTAGGCAATGTATGTGTGTGCACATGCAGGAACCTTTTACAAATTTCTCCCCCACACTTTATGTTTCTAGTGAATAGTTCAATACCTAAACGACTAGCTACATTTTTCTGTTAGGCACAAAGAAAGTGGTTATTACTCCTTTAAGGGATCCCTCCCCCTTCTCCTTTGTTTGGCAGAAGAGGTCAGGGAGAAGAGGCATCACCTAAACTCAAGGGGCTCAGGTTAGGCTTTCTGGGAGATTTTATGTAAGCATGACTAAAATGTTTAGCAACACTACTCAGGTTTGCACGGAGTAAAAAAGTCAATACTCTGTCTACACCATGGAGAGATCAAAGATTTTATAAAGAGCCAGCCATAGAGAGGCTAATGTTTGGGTTAAAAATATTTGGAAATAAATAAAAGAAAAATAAAGTGTCACAGTTAGTTTCCCCTTAAGCTTAATCTCTTTGCTGCTGTGGACTGACCAGATATACATAAAATTCAGCTTACAGTTGAAGTGTAGCTGAGACCATACAATACTGAGCAAACAAATGTAACTGTCTAACTGAAATTCTAAAAGCTTAATACAGTAGTGTATAACCTGTCCCTCCACCAAAGAACCCTTAGCATGTTACAAAGATAGACTTTGAACACAGAAGCTATATGGGTAGCCTTCAAAAAGTCCTTAATCCTGACAGAATGGTAGGATTCATTCTACCTAAATGCTTCTAACAAGTCAGACTACATTTTGATAAAACTGCCCTGTCTTTGGTAAGGTAATAACAAAATGAATTTAACCCCAAGACAATTTTTCAGGAAAATGAAGCACTGTTAAATATTATAATTGTTTACTTTCTCTTGTTCTAACATCGCTACTTCTTGACTTGCATCCTCATTGAGCTGGAGTAAAATATTCTACTTAGCCTGAGGACTGAAGACATGTAATCTATGTAGTGAAGGACATTTCTCATTTTCCACCATTTTTGAAACACATTACTGTAATTTCTGTGGTTCTAACCCTTTTTACTTGCATTCGCTGATGACCTCAAATCCAGTTTTCTTCAGAGTACTGCAGTCCCTCTCTCCATGTTTCCTTTCAGAAAACCACATTCAGAATTGAGATCTATTAGTACCTGTTACACTGGGGATCTGGGGTAATATTTAAGGTGGCTACTCTTTTCCTTTTCTCAACTATGCTCTTGCAAGAGTGTTCCAGAAATATGGGAAAAGAAAGCAAGCTGTAGTGAATATGTTTGCAACAGACAGCAACTCCATCAACACACCTGAAAGCTGTTCATAATGATGTAAATAGTATGAATCTAGGTTCTTTCCTTAAATATTGCTATCAGATGAATGACTGTCCTTATTGCCATGGCTTTAATAGGGTTAAAAAGGCTAGACAACAGAAGTACCTGAATTCTGTTCCATTCCTTTACTTAGTACTTGAATACTGCCTCTTAAATCCACTTCCATCACTAGTTTTCTCCATGTAATGGAGGGGTAAAACTTCACTATCACGCCTCAATACAAAGGGATCATTTGGCCACCAGCAGATCTGTCTGTTCAAAAAGATGTCTTTCTATCCTGCTTGCTCACCACTGGGAGAAGAAGAAAGAGATGAGATAACCCTAAGGGTATGATTTATTGCTCTCAATCCAGAAAAAGGCAGAAGTTATGGGAACGATGCCTTGAGATCCCTTATCACAGATTAAAAATTAGGTTGTCAAAAGGAAAAAAAAAAAAGTCTCTTTGACTTCCCAGTTGAGGATACAAATACCAAAAGTCTTTTGCTTTAGTGCCTTCAAATTCAATAATCATTCATCGGCTTGTTTTCCTTCTGTGCTAGGGAGGACAGGTAGTCAGAGCAGAGAATACAGATTGTTTCAGCCGGCTCCTGTTCAGCTGATGATAGTATACACAGCTGTATGTAGCCAATGCCTGCCAACAGAGGCCTGACCCTGACAATTAACCTTATATTAACGTCCCTAATGGTGATCATCTGTTGCCATATGCCTGCAGCCCAAGCTCTAAGTCAGCAATGAGACCATTCACTCCTCAAGTCATATCAGATCCTTGATCACAGGCTACTGAGCTTCAGTTAATTTAAAAATGGATAGGGAGCTGTTTTTTCAAATGTTTATTTGTAACCAGTTCATTCTAGGGAATAATAAATCCCTCTGTGAAAGAGTAATTTCCTCAGGAAAATCTATAAAACTCCCTTGTCTGGAAGAAAATGATTAAACAAATGATTCTAAATAACTGCTTAAGTTGTAGTAGGCCCATAGTTCTTCTTCTGTAGAACTATCAAAGAGAATGTAGCAAAATTCCTTTTCTAGCTTTTTTTTGCTTTCTGGAGTGAATCTGTCCACTGCTCCTGTATCTAGTATAGTTATTCTAGGAGTAGCTATTGAATCCAAAAGCAATTTGAAATACCAAGTATGTTGAGTAATTCTTCTTGTACTCAAGCTGTGATATTTAAATGTGTGCTAAACCCAGTATTTGCTGCACCACTGCTGGTGTTAATCCTTGTTTATACTGTGAGTAAGGTGTCTGGCAGCTGTTACATTTTTATTTAAAATCTATTGCTTTCTTGGGTTTATTTTCTATATCATTGTCATCCTAAACAAGCTCTTTCTTTTTTCCCTCTAGTAGCAAATCAGGTTTGAATATTAACAAGGACAGATGCAGTGAAAATATATATTTTTTAATATCAATAAACAAATTTCAATATCATCATACAATTAAGAAGAAAGTAACACCAAAGCAAAAAAGGCATTAATGAAAAATAGAAAACAAATGGCTATTTTGAAAGTTGTGACTTATTTCATTGTCAAAACAAAAAAGGGCTGCTTTTTTTTTTTCTATTCTCAGTATCATATTTTATGTATGATCCTTTCATGTACCTCTTTTCCTCAGTCTATATGTCTGTAGTAGATTATTGATTTTTGGCCATGATATACCTAATGCTTACTTCTTTGCCCATTACTATAAAATGTAGAGGAGCAGAAAGGCAATCATACATTTGGATGTGTTCTTAGATAAGTACAGAGGAGTTTTACTAAGGAAGTCTGCTTTAAGGTTTGCTGATCAGTAGAATTTAGTGTGATTTCCTTGGTACAGCAAAAATTGAACCTTACAGAAATTATTGCATGTTAGGTTCTGAAAAGAATATAAAATATGCTTGCTTACACCCACTTCAGTTTCAGTATTCACCACCTAAGGGTACTATTTACTGTTCTCAGTCAAGAAAAAGGCAAAAAACAAAGCGAATGTTGTATGCAGTACAAATTAGAAAGCTTTACAAATCATCTAATAGCAAGAAAATATACATTGCTTCAACAATGAATGTAAAAGTTATACAGTGTACATTAAATGATTTAAAAATCCATTCTTCCAGGAGTAAATGAACCATATGAGGTTATTTTGTTCCCTAATACAACTAACACTTATTTCTGAGTTCAGCATGTACCACCATGAACGGTACTAAGAAATAGTAAGAATTATGTAGACAAGATTTTCAGCGTTGAATCCTTATACTGCTGCATTTTCTCCTTTGCACACATATTGCATTTTCTGTCCAGTTCTGATCCTTCGAGGTATTATGTTCTCTCAGTTTTCTTCACATTCTTTGATAAAATGGCATTCAGTACCTCGCAGTTCCCATAAAATGTATTAGGATTAAAATCCTGTCTCCACTAAATTCAGTGGCAACATTCCAGTTCCCTGTAAGGAAGATAGCATTTCTCCATTGATAAAAGACTTTGCTGAAGAAATAAAGTATTTGTGGACCTTACTCACACTCCTTCCATGATCAGCATAGTCTGGAAATGTAAAGCCTATCCTTAAAGTCCATTCTGGAATACTCTGTAGAGAAACAGGAATATTTCAATACAAACATAGAAGCTCTGAACAAGTGAACTCAGACTTTCACTAGAGAGCAGAAGTAGCATTGTATTCCATGGAATAAATTTATACTCTTACAAAATTATTATAGTCTAATTAAAATTCCAAACAACTAAAATCGTAGTTGTGATAAAATGGATCAGACAATCTGTAGAAAAATAGTATTCTTTCTTAATACTGCCCAGGGTGTTCACTCCTGAAACACTAACAGGGACTCCTTAGTGACTTATCAGGTGGGATAAACTTTTATACTTCAGACTAAAAGCTCAACTCCGGTTTTAGTTTGTCAAAATGTGGTAGTAAAAGAGAACATCTTGAGCTGTCAGTTGACTATTAGAATTGGCTTGTGTGTCTGACAGAATATCACAGCTGGCTATACAGATGGAAGGATTACTTCATGAGAAGGAAAATTCTATTAAGTTTCTCCAGGTCATTTTTAAGGTCTCCATGATGTTGACAGAGGTGTGGTAACTAGATAGCTAGGAGAGGAAAGGGAAAAGGCATGCTTTCATATTAGGGTAAGAAAGTGTAATGAAAATTTGGAAGTGAACATGTCTGATAACATATTGAAATCAAATATTTCTGGTTTGACAAAGGACAACAGAAATGAGTTTTTAGAAAGTCTGAAGTGACACAGAAAAGTACATCTGAAATTATCACAAAAACTTCTGTAAACAAAACTGAACATTGTATATTGTATTTGCTTACATTTGAACAGTAACTGTATACAATTGTAGAATCAGCAAAATACTATATTTAAAAAGTAAATTACATTGAAAAGCTGTTCTTAAGTTTTTCAAGAAAAAGGAAAGACCTTATAGTTAGCTCTTGATTGTAAGGGAATTATTGTGTGAAGAGGGGAAAATCACATTTTTATTGTTTGTCTGATTCCACCCCAAAATTAATGGAGCAGTTAAGTCCAGCTGGTACATCTATTGGAAACATTAATTTTAGAAATATTTGTGTAACTTTTCATTTTAACTCCTGAAATGCAAAATATTTAGTTTTGCATTTAGAAGTTTCCATATCTGAATTCCTTCCCAAATCATAACTTCAAAATCCATAATTATCCAGGAATATAAGCTGTAAAAATATCTTTTGTTGCCATGTACCTCAGGAGACTGTTGATGAATTACAGTTAAATTCAGTTCTCCCACACAAACCTTGAGTAACTTAGATTTATAAAGCAGTGAGACAGATGAGTTCCACAGAGGAGAATATAGCAACAATACCGGAAGAGGAGCAGGGGTAATAATACATCTTTCCCCCCCACACCATTTTCCCCCTATTGAACAAGACAGTGGGAGAAATATTTGACCCCTCACTGCTTCACTGAATCTATATAAATGTGTCTTTTGGGGGCAAGCATGTGGCCCCACTGCTACAAAATGAAGAGCACTCTCACAGAGATGATCCCATGATCACAATATGAAGCATCTACAGGGTGTTAAACTCTGAGCAAGCCCAGAGGTAAAATTCACCTCTAAGGTTTCAGGCTGACTTCCAGTTATATATTTTTATTTATCTCTTTTATAAAAGACATAATGCATCTTAGAAAATGTGTAGTCATTCATCAGAGCAAATAAACCCTGGAGCATATTGAATGAAAACCCAGAACCATCACTAGAAATACTACTGAATGGCATGAGAAATCAAGGAGGAAGCCAGTTATGAAGCCTGAGATTTTTTTGTGTGTGTTATTCTTCTTTTTGACACTTGCTTTATTTCTGGGAACCATCTTTTACTCACTTATTTCACCTGATTTAATGCTGTCTTAAGTAAAAACAACTCTTTCCAGGTTCTTGTTATGGAGGATTGCTTTAATATGAATTTCAAGACAGTGGTTCAGAACCTTGCTCTGTGTTAGTGCATCTGTCCATCCAGTTTGGATTTCTGGAAGTTTTCTGTTACATGTTGTGAAGGTAAAGTGTGGATTGCAGTGCCTACATAAGATGAGGCATGTTACAGAATGAGTGACCATCTGCTTTCTTTCTCTGTCAGTTTGCCTCGAAAGGCAAATTTACTTTAGCATGTTGGTTTTACATTTAATGGGCTTCATTGTAGAGACAAAGTAAGGTGCATTTAACATATGTGAGGGTGTTCCTGAAAGTACTGAAGCAAATGATGCTCATCCCAGAGATTGGCATCTTGAATATGTTCATGCATGAATACAAAAATCCATTTTAGTCTCTGCCATACCCACATGTACATTTTCATTTGACTTTGGCTTTTCATATGTAAAGTACCTTGATACAGAGTGTCTGTGTATTTGAACCTTCATGGGACTTGTCCTAAAAGTACCACTTGTTGATCCATACACAAAGGATCATATGTTTTCCAGCATTTGGGGTACAAGCACTAGCCAGATTGCTGTCTTGCATACCGCTGACGACAAAACCTGGCGTATCAGATGCATAGTAGCCTGATGCCAATTCAGAATGAGAGTAGTACTTCATCCTTTGGACCTTCTACATAAACTTTACTGACTATGAGTGAAATAATGTCATGTATAAGCTCCTGTCTTGCCCCTCTTTTAATCCACAGACTTTACAAATAAACACAAAAAAATAAGTGCAAAAATGTGTGTATGCACCACCAACCTGACAAATATAAAAATCTCAAAAAAGTGAGGATTATAAAATCTGAAATTTCAACAAGAGTATGAATTTGGCCACAAGAATCATGTTTGTGGTTTGGTTTTGTGTTTTTTTTTGTTGTTGTTGTTGTTTTTTTTTGTTTGTTTGTTTTTTTTGTTTTTTTTTTTTTTTGTTTTTTTTGTGTTGTTTTTGTTTGTTTGTTTTGTTTTGTTTTTTTTGTGTGTTTTTTTGTGTTTTGTTTTGTTTTGTTTTGTTTTTAATTTGTGCATGTATATACACTAAAGAATTATTTAACTACCTAAAATAAAACATGCATGGTGTATTTAAATCTATGTATCTGTACAAACAGGCAGTAATATGACAAAGTTAGAAAAGTTTTGAGAAAATCAATAGATTTTTTATTTTGTCTTCTGTGCATTGAACTTCTGAAGCATTGGTCATTATTGTCAGTAGTTTCATCAGTTGTTTGCCCACAATACAGTGGGCAAACCCTTGTTCCACTGACAATGCAGCAAACACAAGCCAGCATTTCTTTATTCATATCACCTCTCTCACTTACTAGCACTATTTCTTTCCCCCAAAATGACAGCTGTCATGTGCTTCGACTTCTTTTAACTCAGCAGAAAGCAAACACATTTATGGCATAATATAGAAGCAAAGATCTGGAGGAAAAAAGCTACTGGATTCACTAGAAGCTCACAGAAGAGTTTTTCTGAGTATTGTAACATTTTTACTGGCTAAATATGTGACATACTGTTTTGGAGGAAGAAAATCACAACAATTTCTTGTTATATTTTCATTAAGCTGCATTAACAGAGTTTTTGCAATGGATCAGTCTCTCCTTAAGTTTATTTCTATTAACAGTCCTCTCTGTCACTGAGCAGGGGGTGAAATTCTATTTTCTTCAAAGCGATCAGCACAAACACAACCACTATCATTTATTCCAAGACTAAACCCATCAGGGTTAGTGAAGCCCTTTCCAAGACACAGAACTACCATACCTGAGTAGACTTTCCTGTAAATGCCACTATTTGAATAACAATTATCATCACAACTACAGGGAAATTTACATTCACAGAAGTCAGAATTAACTCTTAGATTGACTTTGTACATGAAAAAATTCTCGTAAAACTACCTGGTTTGTGTAGAATAAGGACAATCATTTTCAATCCATGGACATTTTTTTCTTACCCCAAATTTCTTTTTCAGTTTCTAAGCAATTAGGTGCTATTGAAAAATACTCTTTGATCAGAGAAATAACATCTAAAAATGTCTCAAATCTTCACATTTCACTTTATTTTGGTAATTATGCAATTAGCACATACTAAAAGTTAGGACAAGTTGTGGCTTTGAGCAAAAATAAAGAAACCAAGCTGTTTTATCTAGAACATTTTAGGTTGCTAAAAGCACCTCATATGCAGGTCCATATTTAAAATTCAAGTGAGAAATTTCATAGACTTTAGTTCAAGTCCATATGGAAAATATGCCCCTCTAAATAAAACTATTCCACTTCTGTCATGACACTGTAGTAGTCGCTGTACTTTTTTCAGACATTGTTTGGTAAATCCTGCTATAATATTTCTGTCTAAGTAAGTTCCCATTTTAGTCTAATATTTAGAGAATCTTCTCTTTTTCTATTTGCAATGTATCACATAAACATATATTATGCTAGGATATGGGCTTAAAGGGTCAGCACTGTTTTAAAAACAGTTGTCAGTCTCAAGTAAAACACCTGGTTTAAAGCCCTGTTTCCCTCTCTTTTTCCCTTCCCTTCTCTCTTTTTTTTTTTTTTTTTACTCAGATATTTTCAACAGCAGTAAAAAAATTATGGTTTCTTTTTCTCTGCCTTTAAAATGCTGCTATGCAAGATATAGAAATTTCAAACTGCTAGTCCTTAGAAGTAAAAACTGAATTATCTTTCAAACTCACTTTCCCATTTTTAACTAACCTTACATCTAGGATAAATAAACAAGGAAAATCATGAAGAAGTACCTTTAGAAACCTGTAAAAGGATTTATGCTTTATTAATAAAACTCAAAGGATTGTTTAGAAATCAAAAATACAATAACTAGATCTTCATATCTTCAGAACTGTAACTGGCTCCATAGTGAGTAGTTCAGAAGAGTTTTGCACCTTTGATAAGCTTTCAAGCCAAGCTTTAAAATTCATAAGCAAAATAGCACTCTCTTATGAGCAGTAAACATAAAAAAACCCACACTGTCTATTGAGCTATCAGAAAATTTCACAAGCCAATTTGGATCTCAGAACGAGCACAGCTTCTGAAACAATGTAATTACCTTTAGAATGCCTAATAAGAGAGCTCTTTCAAATCTCATTCAAACAATTGGTATGTGAACTGAAAAAAGCATACAAAGAGGATAATTTAACTGCTGAGAGAACAAGAGAGTGGGTTTATTTCCTTCCCTGTTGGTAGAAAGGGAAACAGGAAGGAAAACAAGGAAGAGATGTGATGAGATTCTAAACCACTTATAAATTTTAGATAGTGGGTCATGCATTTGCTGAGTAACAGAGGCAGTTCTTCAAAACAGCTGATGGAAACCTACCTTCCCATCAAGAACAACACAGAAACACAGAATAGCCAGGGTTGAAAGGGACCTCTGGGAATCATCTAGTATAACCCCTCTCCCAAAGCAGGTATGGCAGGTTGCACAGTAACACATCCAGGCAGGTTCTGAAAGTCATCAGAGAAGGATACTCCACAACCTCTCTGGGCAGCCCGTTCCAGTGATTTTTAATATAAGTCATTTAAGTCATAAAACATAAAGTGATTGTGGCAATAAGAGTTCCTGAAATACACAGTGAATACTCACAAGACATTAGGGTTGTTTTAGGTGGAGTTTAATGTGACAGAGGAGACTTTATTGACCACACAGTGACTACCCATCCTTTTATCTACATAGCAAACCATGATCCAAGATAATATGCAAAACAGTAATCTCAGAAATAATGTCAGAATATATAAGTTGTTTGATGGCATGACAGGCAAAATTTTTTCATTATCATGAATATTATTAAATGAGGAATTATGAGGGCTTTCTTTTTCGTCACTGAGGGAACACACTTCAATGGCTTTACTTCAATGTTGGCTAAACAGTATATTTAAAAATTAAGAAAAGTTTAATGGAAAAGTGAGACGTATCTGTATTTATTAAAATTGCAAATATCCAATTCCCCTGATTGCTTTGTCTCCTCCTTGACAAATCAGTAAGTACATAGAATTAATAAGGTTTTATTGTCATGTTACTCAGAAAGTGAACTCTTTAAAAGCAGAGTCAAGAAAAACATTGCACAGCACAAAATCCATTTTGCTAAACTATTGTGGCAGTATTTACAAAGGCAGTTGGTAATGTTTTCTGGTAGGTATGCATTCTCAAACCTATTATTTTAATTATATTGATTCACTTAAGATAAGGGAATTGGAAGAAAGTGTACTATACATTTTGCTCAATTCAAGAACAAAACAGGAAGGAAAAATTATCTGTCTGATTGTCAGAGTGTAAAACACATACTAGGTTAAAATTTCCTATAAAACTAAAAACAGAAGTGAAGAAAAAGACCATTATGTTGGAAAAAAATCATCCTGCTGCCATTGGTCAGATAGTAAGACATATGTTTAATAGTGGGGAAAACAAAATAAAAGAATAACTGTTGTAACATTTTTATGCAGGTTCCACATACACACACACCCCGCCACTTTTCATCCAAGACAAAGAGGTGTTTTACTGCATTTGTGGGAAAACAAAGTAATGCCACATTTTGGATCCCTCTTGGCAAATCTTTATTCTGGCAGCTTCTTAAACCACTTGCTGCACTAGAAATATATTAGTACAAGAAGTGATCAAATCCAGTCAGCATGGGTTTATGAAAGGCAAGTCTTTCTTGAATAACCTGATCTACTTCTATGACAAGATGACCCACCTAGGGGATGAGGGAAAGGATGTGGACATTTTTTACCTGGACTTTAGTAAAGCCTTTGACACTGTTTCCCACAGCATTCCCTGGAGAAACTGGTCACTCACGGCTTGGGTGGGTGCATGCTTCCCTGGATAAAAATTAGCTGGATGACTAGGCCCAAAGATTTGTGCTGATGGAGTTAAATCCATTTTTTGTCCAGGCATGAGTGGTATTCTTCAGGGCTCAGTATTGGGGCCATATGTGTTTAAATATTTTTATCAGTGATCTGGATGAGGGGATCAAGGGCACCTTCAATAAGTTTGCACACAATTTTAAATTAGACATGTGCATTGATCTTCTTGAGGTTAGAGAAGCTCTTCAGGGTGATCTGGATAGGCTGGATCAATGGCCCAAGGCCAATGGTTAGAATTTCAGCAAGGCCAAGTGCTGGCTCTTGCACTTCAGTCAAAACATTCAACAGTACAGGCTTGGGGTGGAGTGGCTGGAAAGCTGCCTGATGGCAAAGGACCTGGGAGTGTTAGTCAACACGTGGCTGAATAGGAGTCATTAGTCTGCCCAGGTGGCCAAGAAGGCAAACAATATCCTGGCTTGTATCAGAAATAATGTCATCAGCAGGACTACAGAAGTGATTGTCCACCTGTACTCAGCACTGTTGAGGCCACACCTCTAATACCACATTCAGGATGATATTCCTCACTCCAGGAAGGACATTTTGGTGCTGAAGTGTGTCCAAAGAAGGGCAACAAAGCCTGTGAAGGGTCTAGAGAGCAAGCCTTATGAGGAGTGGCTGACAGAACTGGGGTTGCTTAGCCTGGAGAAAAGGAGGCTTGGGAGAGACCTTATCACTCTCTCCATCTGTCTGAAAGGAGATTGCAGTGAAAGTGGGGGTCAGTCTCTTCTCCCAAGTAACAAGTGAGACGACAAGAGGAAATAGCCTCAAGTTATGTCAGGGGAGATTTAGACTGGATATTAGGAAAAATGTTTTCACCAAAAGGGTTGTCAAGCATTGGAACAGGCTGTCCAGGAAAGTGGTTGATTCACCATGCCTGGAGGTATTTAAAAGATGTGTAGATGTGGCACTTAGTGATATGGTTTAGTGGTGACTTAGCACTCCTGGATTAACAGTTGGACTTGATTATGTTAAAAGTCTCTTCCAACAGAAACAATTCTATGATTCTATAACTTTTAATGGTAAATTTCTAAGGAAGGTGATTTGTGTATGTAGTTGTTAATAATGCTTAACAGAAACATGTGACACCTGTTTTTTAACTCTTCCCTGATTTGCATTCTAAATTACCTATCATAGCAAGTCCTGATTCAGGCTCTCCATAGGGCTTTAGTTTGGTTTACATTTGAAAACCATCATTTCATCAGGTGGGCTTAAAATTTCTGAACTTCATTTCACTCCTGGAGCACTGCTATCTCTTTGCACTTTCATTATTCTGCCCAGCAATAATCAATGAGCAGAAACTAATGACTTTTGTAGCTTAAAAAAATTACTCATTTGGTTGGGAAAAAAAAAAAAAAAAGTTGTTTGGTTTTTTTTTCAGCTTTGTGTTCCACTTGCTGCTCTGGAACTTTCTTTTCCTCTGGCTCATGTTGAATGACAAAGATCAAGTTTTTAGTTAAAGGATCAGGAGGTATGCTATGATGATTAAGAACAAGCTACAGAAAGATTATTTTAGAAAACAAATTTTCAAATCAAAAGTAGGTCAATAAAATGACAGCACTTTTAAGTGATGAAGAAATATTGACATGGGAATACAAAGGAAAATATATTGAGGAGAAGCCATGGTGATTAATTAAAAAATAAATAGTAACTTTCACTGAATTGACTCTGAATATATTTTTACCTACTTATTAAAGTGGAGTTTTTTTCTAATTGTTCATTTTATCATTCAAAAACCACCTTCTGTTTTCAGCTCTGCACTTGAATGTATATACACCCTAAGGCAGTGATGAATCTAGAGGCTTTTCTAAGGGCTCTCTAAATTTTGACAAGCTAAGCATGGCAGAGGAATACCTGCCAGAATAAAGACATGAATCATAAATATTTCATTTGTCTTTCTGTAATTTGTTACCATAGGAAGATTTCCAAACCTAAATAAGTAGAGGTCTAAATAAAAGCAATCCAGTTTCACGAGGAGTGTAGTCACAAGCAGATGATCATGTTTGCTATTAATAGGAACTATATGACCTCAGGCCTCTAAAATCAAACTGACTTTACTTTAAAAAACACTCAAAGGATTTCACAGAAGCACAGACTCACAGGATGGCTGCAGTTGGAACAAAATTCTGAAGGTCATATGGTCCAAACACCCCTGCTCAGGCAGGGCTATGTTGAGCCAATTATTAAAAATGTTCATATTAGAAAAAAAGGTTTTACAATTTAGCCTCAGTTTATGTACATGTTTCTGGATTATTTTTTTCTCTGTATTTATTGCACTAGGCTTGCACAAAGAAATAGAGACATAGTTAATTTTTAAATAACCCAAATGTAATTCTGAGATGCCTATTGGAATTTAAATAATTGCTACCTTTAGACTGTATCAGATTTTGGTTTTATATTAGTGATTTGTTTAAGGTTTTATTTTGTCTGGAATGACTTTTTGAGGGTTTTCTATTTCAAATTAGTAAGTATCTATGGCAATATTGTTTACTTTGATACCATTTCAGTACAAATACCAACTACTAAAGTGGCAGAGATGTCAATCTGAAATAAATACCTCCACATTAGCTTTAAAATTTGAAAAGGTCTCACTAGCAGCCTGCAAGATGGTCTTGAATCATAACACTTCTCACTATGAAAAGCAGAGAGGATGCAGTGGAAGACAGTGAGTATATATTTTGCATAACTATTGATGCTGTGAATATGTAATGTGCCAAACTCTTCTTACCTGCTTTCTGTCTGTTCTGTGCACTTAAGCCAGGTCTGACTGAATATACAAAACTAACATTCATACATTTGAAGGTAAAATAAACGTATTTGTACTTGGGCATTTCATGTGCAGTCCTTCTCTGATTTGCAGACTGATGTAATTTACAAATTATTTAAGGCTAAAATACACGATATGACTCAGTAAAACTTCCAAATAAGTATGCTGCTCTCTTCTTTCCTATATAGTGAAGGCTTAGAAGAGTTAATATTGTAAAACAAAGACATACTACAATCATTTAACAGAAACTTGCAAAAATCATACCAAAAACAATGCTGTATTTTATTGCAAAACGTGGATAGAAGTAGATTGCTTTTCAAACTAGCTCAGATTTTGAAAATTCAAGCATTTCACTTCAGCTTTGTTACAATATAGGCAAATATATTATAAAATAGTAAACTCCCCAATAAGTCAGGAACTACAAAACAAGTGCTTGAGAAAATTGTGCCTACTACTTACTGGACTACATGAGTGAACTGACAGTCATTGAAAGAAGGTAAGAAGTGAAAGCTTAGTATGGCTGAGATAACAAGTTGGGGAATGCATTGTTTGCCTACTGGCGCCAAGCAGTGTTCTTAAGATTAGTGGTCCTAAATCTTTCATTCATGGCTTTACAAACTGACCGTCATAATCCATTCATTAAAGCCATCCCAAAGAAAAGGATAAGAAACTAAACAGTTACGTTTAAAAAAAAACCAACCAAACCCAAAACAAAAAAAATAAAACAACAGACCAAAACCCACCCCAAAAAAAAAACCAAAACACAAAAACCTTAGAAAGACAATTTAAGTATTTAAATATGCACAAAGTCAAATTAAGGGAATTTTAGGATGTTTTGGACTAGAAACACTTTTGCAAGTTAGAATTTCTTTGTAAATGTCAATTTCTCTTCCTCTCCCCCTGCCTTTCATGATACAAATACTATAACAAAAGGGATTATCTAAGAAACCTAAAGTGACTCCAATAAGAATGTGGTTAAACTGAGGGTGACTTGTAGTCGGTGTCAGGATATGTCAACTATTGTGTTTGAAAGTGGTCCATATAAATTAATTAATCCTTGAATTCCCATTCTCTGTTATGAAATAGTATTACCTGATAGGAGAATTGTGTTCCTGTAATGTAAGTTCATATGAAGTGTACCATATTTTTTACATGTCCTCTTATCTTTTTCTGAACTGGAATGACTCCACAATAAATTGAAAATGGGTCTGCTTTTTTACCACACTAGGTGGGAGCATGCCAGTTGCCCAAAGAGATTTTTATCTAAATGCTAACCTACAGCTGGATTTTTCCAAAGCAGCCGTACACCTAGATTTGTCCAGGACAGGTATGCTGTGACAGTGGTCAATACCAATGCTCTTATCTGTCTGAACAATGAAAATAGACTCAGAGGTCTTCATGTGACCTTAGGCATTCTCCAGAGAAGAAGTAGCTTTCACCACACCAGGTTCCTAACAGTAATGCTTTCAGAATATGTGCCTGGGCACTTTACAAAGATTTTCTGTGAGCTCCCTCCATGACCTGGGATTGGATGAGTTATGGAGAGACCCAGTTATTCCTAGGTCAGCTTTTGTGGAACTATGTAATTATAACCTATGGGAACTTAGTGCTTTGCTCCCAGAGACTGGATATTGATTTTTGAGAATTCCAGCCCAAAGTTTTTAAAGCAGCATATATTTTATAAAGAGGCTTAACCTAGTGCTAACTAAAAGCCTGTTATGAACAGTTTTACTTTCTAGTATCAGCTAGACGAAGGACTATGAAACTATAATTCTGTATGAAAGATATTGTGACTCTTCCCCAGATCAGGAAATAGAGCAATCCCTGCAAAAATTACTGATAAAACAGTTTTTGCACTGGACAGTTAAAGTAACTGAGTGGTGTAGTCTCCTAGCAGCATAGTTTCATCATCTTTCTTAGTTCTTTGTGTCTTAGCTTTTAGAGGTCAGCCTTCTAACTCTTTTAAATGTCAGTCTAATTCATTCTGATTTCATTTATCCATGACAGCTCCACATGTTCCATAATGAGAGAGAAAGAAACCAAAATTAAGGTTTTAGATTTTGGATTCTACTGTACTTTACCAAAAATACATGCAAGTCAATAAGTGTATTTTCAGTGTGGATCACAGCTATATGTATTTGGATTATTTTTTTTATTAAATCAGCTTTTGCCTAAAGATATATATGCATTTTGCTAAAAATAGACTGTTTATTTGAATTTGGAATTGAAGAACACTACTAATGGAGAAATATTTTGCTACTTTGAAAATAAAAAAAAAATAAGTTCTTTACATTCCAGATAGTGTTTGATTTTAAATTGTGCTAATTCCAGTAATAAGCTATTAAAGTTAAATGAAAATGATTATTTGAATTGATTAGAACTAAATATTCAGATACTTCGGAAAATTTCTGAGATGCTGAGATCCTAGTTCATTATTGAAAATAGTTCTACTGTCTATAGCTAATGACTAAATAAGATTTCAAATTCAAACTATGAGAGAGAAAGCATAAAAATCTAACATATTTCTGCAGCCATCTTTTATAAATCCTCTTAGAAAAGACTACAGTCCCCAAATCAGCTCACTGCTAGCTCTTGATATATAATTGTGCTCATTCTTAGAGATTTTTCAGTGCTGGTCTTTCTAAGCTGAACTGTTGTCTTAAAAGATTTCAGACTAATGAGCTGACTAGCTTTAGTTATTTCTAAGCATGATAGGAGCTAAAAGTTATTATGCAGTTATCCTCTTACTTAGAGTAGATACAGATGGAGACCCAGGAGAAGATTAGCATAAGAAAGAGTAGACACCTATTTACAATCTTCTGTCTTTTACTTTGATTCATCCTATCTGTCTGGATATACAAGCAGTGTAGCAAGATCCAAGAACAAGATTGATGGACAGATATCGTGTATGTACATGCGATAGCCACATGATGAATTGTGGAACCATCCCATTTATTTATATTCACCTTTGACCATCTCACCTGCCCTTTGCCTACCAATTCATCTTCACCACGATGACTTACAAAATTCCAACTCCTTGAGACATTTCAGTTCATTCTATACAGCCTCCCATTTTTTGTATTCCTCCTTACTCCTCTAGCAAAATGAGAGAAGATTGCTGCATCCTAAAAAAATAATTGTTAACACAGATGTGATAAAAATTCCAACCAAATTCCCAAATGTTAAATCTGAATCCTGACTATTTACCTTTCTTTACTTTGGAGATGATACAAAAATAAAAGTGGATAAACTGATTGTGATTTATTTACTGTTAGCTATTCTTACTTCTAGAGCTGGGCATTTTGAATCCCTCTGAGAAAGAGCGAGCAACCTATGAGAAAATGAAATTCACCCAGTTCAGATTACTAATTTTAAACAACAGAAACAACAAAGAAAATCAGAAAAAAACCCAAAGCGTATTCACACAGTTTGTGACCACTGTCATTTTCCATCTATCTTGTTCTTTTGGGGCAGAATTTTCAAGAAAAGGCATACAGTTGTTCAGTGATACCCACCTTCCGAAACCTGAAAGGTCATGGAATTCTTTGGCTCTGTCTATTCTGACAGCAGGATTTGGAATATGAAGTTAATACAATCTTTTATATGTGAATTATTTAATCTGATATTCAATACAAAAATAATATTTGGTTTTTTTTACTAGTGAAGGTTGTAGGTATCAAGGTGCTCTAGAAGAGGAGTCTTCTAACAGTCCAACTCTTCAAGAATAAATGCAAAGCTCAGCCTTGTGTGTTTCCATGATCAGTCATTGGTGGCCACAGCAAAAAGGAGTACAAAGTCCCTGATTCAATGACTGTCACAAGCCTAGACTTTATTTCACATCTTGTGTCTTAGTTGCTCTTTTCTTTATTAATGTAGGTTGATACCAGCAACGAGCTAACACCACCCTGGAAGGTATACAGAAAACTTGTCATGGAGATTTTTTTTTCTCTTGAATATATCTTGGAATATTTACACTATCATTTCTAAGGAAAAATATGTCACGTTTTTTACAGATTTCTGATAAAGATATAACCTATAAAGTTTGCCAAAAACTATCTTCATAGAACATGAAAACTTATATATTTTAATCTAATGCATTAATATTTTAATAAATGCTTCTAAATAATGAACGATGAATGTTTTGTTTTGTTTTGTTTTTCCACAGAATTTAGTCAGTAATTTGGTGTCTATATGAATTTCCACTTGGACACCCTTATTCCAAATATAAGTGAATATTTTTTTATTTCTTTGGAATAAATAGTTTTGGAAATGGTATTGTCTAAATAGAAAAAGACTATATCTTCATGTAAGAAGAGTCCATCTACAAAAGGACTTAGATAGATAGAAATATACAGGCTTAAATTCACAGGCTTAAATTCAGAGGACTGTTGCTTCACATCAGTTTAACTTACCTATGAAGGTGCAATGCGTAAGCAAATTCCTCCTTACATACACTACTGAAGCTAGTGTTCTTTAATGTTCAGTAAGGTCTAATGTTACTCCTTGGGTACCATAGAAGAGCTCGTGCTAATTTAGATGCTAAATCTAAATAATTAAAAATCAAAATCCCCAGAAGAGTAACACAATTTTGTAATTTTGTAAAACCCTCTGGTTTTTTGGGCTGTTGTACTGAGGCCTTAGAAAATAAGAGCAACATTTTAAAACTTCCACTGAAACACTTCACAGTGTCTTCGCTTCCACAGAGGGCAATGAAGAAACATGTATTTCATATCATATACATGAGTTGCCATGCATATGGGCACCTCTGTCAAGGATGTCAAAGCATGAACTTTGCACATGGACATCCTACCTACAGGAGTAGGCACACTTACTGAATATGTAAAACACGATCATAACATTTTGTCCCTAGGTTGGATGACTGCTAAAATGTCAATGAACATGTTGTAGTGGCATTTCCCTTATGAAGGTACCTACTCTATGTCTACATATAAGTTGTGATAAAAATGTCTTTATGTTCTGTCGATCACATCCAATATGCCAATTGGAACAAGCTGCCTAAGGTGATGGTGTAGCAACCATCCCTGGAGGTGTTCAAAAAAAGGTGTAGACATGGCAGTTCAGGACATGGTTTAGTGGTCATGGTAATGTGAGGTAGACAATTGGACTTGATGATCTTGGAGGTCTTTTCCAACATTAATGATTTTGTGATTGTGTGATTTTGTGAAAAGAGTATATTTCTTTAACTTAAAGTAGTCTCTGACATTTTAACTAACTACAGGAGCACAGAAATATCAAGCAATAACATAAAGACTGGTTAAGGTCTCTGCGGCAGTCAGTATGCTAAGATGATACCAAAATGGAAGTTCAAATGCCAGATTCTGCACCTAGAACAGAGCAATGCCAGGCACAAGTACAAACTAGGAGAGAAGTGGCTGGAAAGCAGCCCAGCAGAAAGGGATCTGAGGATGCCAGTCAACAGCAGGTTCAGTATGAGTCAGCAGTCAGCCCTGACAGTTGAGGGCAAATCATATCCTGGGGTGCATCAAACACAACACAAGCTGCTGGTGAAAAGAGTTGATTCCTCTGTATTCAGTGCTGGTGCAGCCTCACCTTGAGTGCTGTTTGAAATTCTGGGCCCCACAAGTTAACAAGGACTTGAAGGTCCTTGAATGCCTCTAGAGAAGAGAGCAAAGCTGGAGAAATGGCTGGAAGGAAAGTCCTGTGAGGAACATGTAAGGACTCTGGGCTTGTCTAGTTTGGACAAGAGGAGACTGAGGGACAATCTTACTGCCTTCTGCAGCTTCCTGAGAAGGGGAATTGAAGAGCAAGGTGCTGATCTATTGTTTTTGGTTTCCAGTGATAGGACATGTGGGAATGGTTGAAAGCTGTGTCAGAGGAGGTTCAGACTTGATATTACAAAGAGTTTCTGCACTGAGAGTGTGGTCAAACACTGCAACAGGCTTTCTAGAGATGTGATTGATGCTCCAAGACCATCAATGTTTAAGAGGCATTTGGACAATGACCTTAGTAACATGCTTTAATGTATTATCAGCTCTGAATTGGTCAGGCAGCCAGACTAGATGATCATTGTAGGTCTAAACCAGTCTATTCTGGTTACTCTATTCTGAATGTGCTTTGAGAACGTAGTATGCTTGAAATTGCTGTAAGCTGAAAGTATCAGCAATAGTTATTATGTGTAGGAGAGTTGACTTTATTACGGAAAGGAAGTCAGACAGAATTTTGCAATTGCTGCACCTCTAATTCATTTCAAGTATGTTGTAAGTTCTTCAGTGTCCCCTTAGGCAAGCAGACAGACAAGGGCCACTTCCTACTTATGTTCCAACTTTTCCCCATATCACTGATAATAAACATCTTTTAATAATGTCTAAAAAACTGTGCAGATGCTTTTTATTCCTTCTTCTCTACACTGAGCAGCCAGAGTCAGAGTTATAAGCTCATCAGATAGTGCAAGTGGGAGAAACGGAACAGTCTCAACAGCAATTAAGTGAATCTACGATTATAAATGCCTAAAACATAAGATTAGTTTTGCTTTTTTACCCTCCCCAGGCACTTCAGAGTAAAATTAACCTCACTCAGTTTGTAGCAACTACTTTTAAATGTAATAGTGCATCCTCAACTACACAGAAAAAAACCACATTTATTTACATAGACAGGAGAGAAAGATGAAGACAACACTCAAACATTTGTTTCAAGAAGTCGTCTTATAGCTTCCCATGTAGGAAATAACATCATCTAAATTCAGGTACATACCAGACAGTTCAAACAAACAATGGTCCAAGCTTTTGACACAGTCAATAGCATTTCCAGACTGAAAGAGCTATGAGAAAAAAATTAATGCAGCTCCCCAAGACTGGGGCTGAGCTACTGCTTCCCAAAAGAGATGGTGGTGGGACAGAAAGCTGCTGGGGAAGTCAGGCTTTCTGATTGAAGAAATGGGAAGGATGGGGTGGGACCATGCACCCCAGCATAGTCATAGTCCCCACTGTTGTGACTCTTCTCATCCGAAATCAGTCTTTCATTCCAGCACAAAGAAAAAAAAACAGAGTCCAAGGCATAGCTGTTACACCATCACAGATCCTAAGCAAGTGTTGTCTTCATTTATGCTGACAGCACAAATAGAACATCAGACCACATCCCCATCTGGGTTACCGTTTTATAATTCTATAAATCAGTGTAAAGCTACTGTTTATAGACCAGATCCTTATATACTGTGTCTATAATTATATTATTCCATCTATTTTTAAAACTGAAAATCATATAGCAAAACTTCCAATACTTTCCAGATAGAAAACACAGTTCCAGTTAGAATAACCTCATTAAAGAAAAATATTAAGTTCTTGAGCAGCTTTGTTTGCAACAGATATTTGCAAAAAAGAAAGCCCGTATCACATATGTGCCTTTAGATGATGTGACTGATGGGATATATGCATGACAGGATAATGTGTTTTCATTAATGAATATTTATTATTAAAGAACTATCTTTTCCTGTAGTTATCTGTTTGCTTTCCCTCCATTTGGAAACATGAAAATGTAAACCAAGGAAAAATTAATCTTTTGGAAAATGGCATGAACCTCCCAAGCTATCTATTATATTCACAAGGAGCTTTAAGAGGGGAAAATATCATGATAAGAGAAGTTCAAGAATATCAGAGTTGCTAGCACTGTGATTACCACTGTGTGAATTAATTTGAATATTTGTATATCATAAGTACGGTTCTGCTAGTTACTAATATTTTAAAAACCTGGTAAAAATATTAATAATTAAGCACAAGAAAGAGTAAAATTACTAGTGTATTTCCTAATAAAACAAAGATTTTCAGTTTTGTTTTCACTAGGAATGTAGCTTTGACTCTCAAAAAAATTTCTCCCACCCAAAGAAAGGAGGTCGTATGCTAAAAAACATACACGAGATCAAAACTCACTTAAAATTTATTATCTCACACTTGGAGTAACTGTTCCCTTCAGATTACAGAAAGGGAGAACAGGAGGAGCAAGATGAAGACATTTCTGGTACACTTTTTGCATTGTACAAACAAATTAAAAGGGAGAGTACTAATTTGAAAATGCTTGCAAATATTACTGCTGTACAGTTTTAAATTATGTCTGGAAATGAACCAGTCTGTTTGAGTCAAAATAAATGATTTATTTGATTATAAAACCAGATCTCATTTTTATGTTTGGGGCAGGGGTTTATCATTATTTCCAAAGTCTTCTAACAGTTTTCATTATTTCCAATGAAAAAAAGGATAATATATTTCATTCATGGTCTTTTCCTCTAGCTGTAAATCACCCTCTAGCCAAACTCAGCCATATGTATGAACAAGTAAATAAATTAACAAACCACTTCAGGTTTTGATCTGCTAGACTCTCTGCAACCTTTACACTCCTGGAAAGATAACTGCAACTAACTTTTATAAACATGAGACTTCCCTTTGATTGTTCACATGCTGCTATTATTTTATATTAGCTTTTTTCCAGCTGCCTCTCCCTAGTGAGTCTTACGTTTGCTGGAAATATTCTGGGAGGCTGCCAATATGTCATGCACTGTTAGAACAGGTTTTCTGACTGATTATTACAACTTCCCTGAAATAAACTTTCCTGTTGGCTGAGCAGTGGAAGTGCTACCTTTTTAAATGCTGGGCAACAATGATGACAATAAGCATTATTTTGCCTTTTCTTGTATTCAGGAGTGGACGCAGCTGCATCATACATTTAGCTACTGATGGGTTTTCACTTAATATTTGCAAGTTTTATTCTTGACCATACCATGAGCTTGAAGAAGATCTAATTTAAAATTAAAAAGCCTATCTTTAATATACCATATAGACATACAAGCTGGTTTTGAGGCTAATAATTTGGGAGGTGGCCTGTTCATTTATGCTGGAGGCAATTGGTGACATTTATCATCTCAGGATGCCAGGGCTGGGCAGCTGTCAGCACTCCTGACACAACAGCTGAGCATTAGCTGACTTGGGATCTGTGCAAAATGACCAGAGCTAAGAGAAAGCACAACTAGATTAAGGCAAAGGCATTTTAACTTCTGTTGAGATCCCTAGTGTCTCCAATCATTTTATCCTGCCATAATCTCTGCCTGCAATAAAACCAAAAGAAGGCTAAGTGATAACAGTTGCAAAGCAATGCTTGAAAACAGAAAACACATTATATGAGGCAGCAACAATCAATGCTTGAGTTTTCATGCAGTCCAATGCATACAAAAGGATGGATTAGGTATTTGTTTCTCTACAAAGTAAACCTGGCAACAATTGCTACTCATGAGAGTTGAAACTGAATATCAACACCATCCTTCAAGTGAGGTGTGTGATGGGGATGTAATGTATGCCCTTCTGCACCTGGTGGGGGGGAGATCGCAAATGCAGATAGAAGAAGCCCCATCTTGTCTCTGGGGCAGTAGGAGACTGGATGGCTGCTCCATGGGATGAGCTGAAAGAAGACAGACCTATCAGAGTGTCACTCAGAACAAAGTGGAGACAGTTCTTGTGTCTATGAAGTTAACACGTCCAAAGTAGTGAAGAGATCTGAGGGTCTCTCTGAAGCAAGAGGCAGTACTGTGGAACACTCATTTTGCTTTTTGCTCATGGAACCTATTCCCAGTATAAAGTAGCCAAAGACCAGTACAGACTTCAAACAGTGTAGCTTTCCTGAAGCTACAATCTGGTTTAAAGCAATTCATAGCCAGTTTTACCATATTCTGCTCCTATTTTAGCATTTGTGACTGAAAATATTTTTTCAAGGCAGTTGTTTATGGTTTAGTTTAGATTTTTGTTTTGTTTTATAATTTGTTTTGTTTTGTTTTTAATTATTTAAAAGCCATGTATAGTATATCACAGAAAACACACATTTCACAGGCATTTCAAAAGCAACTTCATAGACCCACAGAAAAGAGAACAGCTTACTTTTGTGAATGTTGGCACTAATCCTTGGTCTTTAGTTTCATTCCTGGAAGAGAAACTCCCAGAGAGCCTGATTTTCTGTCAACAGTAAGGCATGAAACATTTTTAACAGCAGACTTGTAAATCAGAGCATTAATTATTAGCTACTGGGTACAGTTATGCAGCTATAGCCAGGTAGCTCAAAGGCCAATCAGAAAAATGAAATGGCCATCCATCCACATGGTCTGTCACTCCTCCATAAAGAGGTCACCTGAACCTGAACTCCAAACTCAGATCTGGGGGTACAAGACCTTTCCAGCTGACATGGAACAGTCTCAAAAGGTTTCAAAGTTCAGCTGAGCATGGGCTGTTTCACAAGACTAGTTTGTCACGAGCATAAGGAGAAGCGTAGGGCCTGAGCCTTGGTCCTGAGAACACGGACAAAGAATTGAGGAAATTGCTGTTAGGAAAATATGCTCCAGCTAGCTGCCTGCTTTGCAAAGTAATTAACTCATCCCTTAAATTTATAAATACAGCATGAATATGGGAAATAATAAAAATGTCTGTAACTTTTAAAAGTGTTTAAATCATCTGTATTTCAAACACATAAGCATTTTCTAGTGAAGTGCAGACATCCTTATAAGAAATTGTCAATGAACCTACAAATGGCTTATGTTTCTTAGTTATATTTCAAAGGCCTTTAAAGACTGATGTGTAGAAAATGTGCAGAAAAATTCCTAGTTTATATACAAGTGTTATATATATTATACATTTATTATATATATAATATATATATTAAGTGTTTAGTCTGAACATATATATGAATATCGATATATTAATTGTGTTTTCTGGAAAGCACAAAAAAAAAATCTCAGTTATTAAGCAGCCTGATGACTCTAACCACTCTTCCACTTTTAGCAACACTACTTTGTTGTTAGTCAATAAATTCAGCTCACCAGCACAGGAATGCTTGCCCTTTTCTGGTCTTCACAAGGGTTCATTGACTTGTCACACACTTCCTTCAGACAACAAATTTACATACAATATCAATAGTATATAACAGCCATGGAGCCAAATTCCTCATGTGTGTTTTAAATAGTATTTAGACAAGTTATTTATAAATCATCTTGGACATATTTGAAAGGTTACAGAGACTTTCAGGAAAGAGAGAATGGGTTGGAAATTAACATGCAAAAGATTCATCATTTATGCCTTTGCAAGAGGTTTAGGAATATAAAATCAGTGTTTTAGAGTTTTGGTTTTTTTTAAAAAAAAAAAAGAAAATTTCCCACAAATTAAATTTAGACTAGAACTTGAATAATTAAAATGCAAGTATGTAAACAATGTTTTTGGTATTTTCAGGAATGTGATTTAAAAAGAACAGATTTTTCCTATTTCTTAAACGGTTTTATTTTACAGATGTTTTGGAATCCCAGTTTGAATGATTAGCATGGACACTGTTTTTGAATAACTGCACATGTGAATAATAGTGGAAGGAAGCTCACTATTTAAAGACATTTACTCACATGTTAATGCTAGTTAACTATACCTAAATTTAAAAGACTGATGCTAAGTCAGTATGGAAATGTTACAACGTCAGCCTTCAACACCCTCCTTCTCTCTTCAAAAAATAAGTCCCAATTACCAAACATATTGATTCCAAGATTGGGTTTAATATTTTATTTAGAGAACATCTTATTTAAAGTTAAGGAAAGGTAAGGTTATAATTTCTAGTTTTAAGTGCAAAATAACCAAACATATGCTAATAAATTTTTTTTTTTTGGTCTGACTCAAATAGTAATGTATCCAGAAGAAATTTTGTTCATTTAGTTACAAAGTCATGGCCACTGTATTTCATGTATTTCATCCATTGAATAATAGAAAGACAAAGATCTAATAAATCTAGCAGATGACAACAATTCAGATACCATGTTGTAACATTTGGTGAAACCTATTAAATGAGGTTACTGAAACTCTCAATTTTCCTGCTTTAAAATAAAAAAGACATCTACACTTCCACTGGTGTAATGTACTTATATCTTTGGGAAGACTATCTTAAAAGTTGCTACCTTTTCAGCTGCATTATCATTGCAATCAAAAGCATTCCTAGTGTTGAGAAGATTACTGTAGATTACCCTGTATATTGCTTTTCCAGGTTTTGAATGCTATTTCTAAGGGGCCTACACAATGTAAGCATTGATTAACTATGTCTTTTTACCTACCACAGAGGTTAAGCAGGGATAAGACTAATCAAAAGGAGGAGTAAAGAATGCTATACAAGCTGAGACCTCATGTGACAACCTAAATGTTAAACATCAACTTCTGTCCAGAACTCCAGCAAATGGGGTTAAAAGTTTCTACTAAGATATATTGTAGTGGAAGAAAGCAAAAATATAAGCATTTGCAACTATTGTATAAGCATCAAGAAGCAATACTGCTTTGATCTTTCATTAATATTTAATTTACTGGGGGGCGGGGTGGGGCTAGAAGGAAATAAGTAGCCTTATTCTTGCTAGCTGAAATGGATGAAATACTGGAACTGTATGTAAGCAGGGGAAATTTAGGACATGGAGCTGTTGGATTGTGTCCAGAGAAGAGTCACAAAAATTATTAGAGGGCTGGATCACCTCTCCTATGAAGACAGGCTGAGAGAGTTGGGGTTGTTCAGCCTGGAGAGAGTTGGGGCTGTTCAGCCTGGAGAAGAGGAGGCACTTGGGGGACCTTATAGTGACCTTCAGTATCTAAAAGGGGCCTATAAGAAAGCAGAAGAGGGTTTATTCACAAGGGTTTGTAGTGACAGGACAAGGGGTAATGGCTTTAATCTAGAAAAGGGTAGATTAAGGTCAGACATTAGGAAAAAGTTCTTTAATATGAGGGTAATAGATCACTGGAATAGGTTGCCCAGAGAGGTGGTGGAGGCCCTGTGCCTCGAGACATTCAAGGCCAGTCTTGATGAGGCTCTGAGCAGCTGGACCTAGTTGGAGACGTCTCTGCTCTCAGCAGGTGGTTTGGACTAGATGACTGTTAGAGGTCGCTTCCAACCCAATACATTCTGCGATTTTGTGATGTTCTAAAACATCATATTCTCTTACAGCTTTGGTTGTCACTACTTACAGCTGAAGATCATGAGAGGCATCTATCCACATGTGAGGGATGATTCTGAGATCGTTAGTTTGAATGGCAGGTTGAAGAAGCTGAAGAAAGGAATAATTATTCCAACTTTTTAACAACGTGGGAAATTTCTTATCAGACTATGTTTCCAGGATGTACAAACAAGTGGGTTGTGCAGCTATAATTAAGCAAAGATTTATCCTAGACTGGCATTTGCAACTGAGTGACTTGAAAACCGGCTAGTGGAAAAGGACCTGGGGTTGCTCATTGACAAGCAGCTGAATATGAGCCAACATTGTGTCTAGGTGGTGAAGAAGGCCAACAGCATCCTGGCTTGTATCAGAAATAGTGTTACCAGTAGGACCAGGGAGGTGATTGTCTCTCTGTACTTGTCATTGGTGAGGCCACATATTGAATACTGTGTTCAGTTTTGGGCTTCTAAATACAAGAAAGACATCAAGGTGTGGGTCCAGAGAAAAGCAACAAAGCTGACAAAGGGCCTGGAGAACAAGACTTATGAGGAGCAGCTGAGGGAACAGAGGCTATTTAGTCTGAAGAAAAGGAGACTGAAGGAAGACCTTAACTGCTCTCTACAACTACCTGAAAGGAGGCTGAAGAGAGGTAGGCACTGGTATCTTCTCACAAGGAACTATTGATGGAACAAGAGGGAATGGCCTCAAGTTGCACCAGGTGAGGTTTAAATGGGAAAGTAGGAAAAAAAATTTCACTAGAAGGATTGTCAACCATTGGAACAAGTTGCCCAGGGAGGTAGTGGTGTCACCATCCCTGGATGTGTTTAAAAGCTGTATAGATGTGGTGCTTGGGGATATGGCTTAGTGGTGGACTTGGTAGA
>JANHFX010011553.1:28949-41287 GCA_027560015.1 Chloroceryle amazona | reverse complement strand
GTGCTTGGGGATATGGCTTAGTGGTGGACTTGGTAGAGTAGGGTTAATGGTTGGATTCGATGTTCTTAAAGTTCTTTTTCAACGTAGATGATTCTATGTTTCTATTTAGTAAACTCATTTTCACTAAATGTTGGATGGAGCTTTGAGCATCCTGATCTAGTGCTGGGTGCCCCTGGTTGGAACAAGATGATCTTTAAGGTCTCATCAAACTAAAAAAATTCTATGACTCTATGTCTTCAACAATTTCAAACTTGCTGGTTTTTATGTCATCCCCTGTCAAACCCGATAGGAGATACTTGGCCTTCCTCAAGTATCAGTGAGGATTGATTGCATCCACACTGGGACATGGCACTGCAATGCTAGCTTCTGCAGATTTTAAGTTCTTTTTTAGTCTGGTCCAAGACAGTGACCTCAGCCTTTTTAGTCTTCATACTGTATCATTAGAAATCTTGAAATACATATGTTCTGCAAATTTCCTATTATTTTATATACAGTAAATTCTCAAATAATGTGAATCATGAAAAATAAGAGACATAAATTTTCACATCACATGGGTTAAGTATATCAAACATAAAACATATTCTCCATATCCCTATTTCATGTACAAATGAGCAAAGAATTTCTACATTGAAATTCCAGTAGCAAGGAGAACAAATTAGGCAAAAGAATCTTTCTTGACTTTCAACTTTTTTCATTACTGGGATGCTATTCTTCAAAAGCCTTGTTTGCTTTTGGTTGCTAGAGTAGAATATATGTGTCAGTAAATAGCCAGATGGGTATCACTGATGAACTGATAATATCAGACCCCATAGCAGTTGACCTTTTCTAAAGGTGTCATGTAGCCATTAAGCAGCCTGAGAAAAGGAACAAAATCACCAGTCTGTTGCAAGGTGCAACCCTTCAGTGTGGATTCAACATCATTTATTCTCATTTCTGAGTTTCTTTTTTTCAAATATAACTGTAACAACTGCACACCAGTTTTAGAAATGCAACTATTCATCAACCACAACATAAAATAATTTTATGCCTTATGGTCAGTGGCACACAAACTAAATGTTAATTGGTTGAGAGAAGCTGTGATTAATTACTTAACAAAGTCAGGTGAAATATCAAATGAGGAAAAGATTTTATTATCTGAGAATACACAATACCAGAGATGCATGACTAAAATGATGCATAATGAATGGATACTGAATAGGTTATCACAGCTCTCATCCAATGTTATAGTGACTAAAGGAATTTGTAGATTTGCAGCAGATAGTAATTTTAAAATGCTTTAGTTTATTCCCAATATGCCTCAAAAATCAACGAGTGTCTTAACTGTAATAAAATTTGGAAACATTTGAAGTTTTTTCTTTGTAATATTAGCCCTTGAGAATAGTTTTATTGTTTCAAATGTATGAAAATGCTTCCTATGATAAATTCTCGTGCTTATTTGCATGTATTACACACCAGTCAATAAACATAAACTCCATTAGAAATAGGCGGTGTTGCAGTAGACACAATGTCACCCACAGTCTTATGAGTAATTTCTTGCATTTACTATTAAATACTTGATAAGATACAGCTTGTAATCACTGTTTAAGAAATGAATTACAAGGATAAGAGAGCATTAGTTTTGGTCAACTGATGTTGGGTTTCAATGAGTTAACTGGGATCATTGTTTCTGGGGCCGTTCACATCCCCAGACTTTTCACAGCCCTGGCAGAGGCTGACTCTGTAATAAGTCTCACATTACACGTGGATTAGATTTGTAGAAATCCTGTAACTCAATAGGTACCTGCCTATTCTCTCCTGGCGTCAGGCTGCCTGCACTACTTTGCTCTGTAGACATACCTGGCATTCCACCCGTGCTTCCTTGCTGGCTAAGTGGGCTGGATCCTGCCTACCAAAACATTGAGGTATTGTTGGGAAGGGGAGACCCCCTTGACAGACAAGCAAAGTGTGAAGTTAGTCTTGTGATGCCTTATTACCTTCCTATGAAGTATACATGCAGCTCTTTTAAATTTCCTTTACGCTGTAGTAATGTGGGAAATCAGATCTGCAGAAGCGTTGGGGAGTAGCAGGGGTGGAGATGCGCTGTAGGCAAGGACAAAGCCAGCCCGACCTCGAGCCTTTCCGGCTTCCCCCCAGCCGCCACCACTGTGTTTGTTTACATTGGCGGAGGAAGACAACAAAAACATATTTGGCAGTGCGTCAAGACTGTGAAATAGCTTGATTTCTGGGAATTGTGCCAAGTATTATAAACCATTTTGTTTTAACACCCATTCTTCATTTCATTGCATTCTATTTGTTAGTGAGTAAATAAATTGTGATAAGAAAAAAAATTAATTGAATAAGTTTAGAATACCCATTTGCAATATTTAGGACATTAAAAATGAAACACCTGTCTCACTAATGAAAACTGAATCTTGTGTCGTTTATGTAACAAAGGGAAATTTCTCAATTTGTCATTAACAGTTTATGGTTTGTATCCTGCAAATCTTAGTCTTGAAATCAATTCAGCCAAAGCTCACAATAAAATTTGTAGCAGCATAATCAGAGCAGCAGATCGGCCAATGTACTAATTTTTCATTGTTTTTTTACATATTTGGTAGTGGGATTTTTTTTTTAACGTGGAGGGAAATTTGAGATCCATAGCAACTCTTTCTCTTCTTTTAGCAGTCCATCATCTCATCGTGGAAGATAATGAAAAGACTTCTAGTGGTTTCATGCAGATGTGTCTGGGATTCTAAAATCATTTAACATTAAATATTAATACACCCTTAGGCTTATATTAACTTTAAAGGGTCTTATTTTTTTAATGAAGAGGAGAAATTTATGATAAGAATGACCATCACAGAATGTACGATAGAAATTTCTATACAAAAATATCTGCTTTAGATTTTTGGCAAATATTTATACAGAATAATGCCTTGAAGTTCATGGCTATGAATTCTAAGTTTAGTGAGATTTTACTTCAGTCATTGGAGAGAATGATGGAAAGAGAACTGGGGACATAAATCTGTTTTCTAGCAAGTAACTTAGGCATTCAAGAAAACTGCAGGCACATCCACTGTGGGCATGTCCCTTCCAAAACTGGTAGGTAAATTCCTCCCATCTAACTAGGCTCTTGTGCCTTGCCAATTGGTAGTGTCTTGAAAAAATTCTGCCTGAACTATGTGCCCAAACATCCTACCAAGGAGGCAATGGATCCCTTAAAATGGCTTGTAAGTAGTAATTGCTAATGTAAGAATATTTGTGTTGCCTCTGCAGGCTTTAACTGCTGTCCTTTCAGTGTATTTCATCTCTCACATGTTTTTACGAAGGAAGCATCTTTTGGACTTCACAATATCTAACAAATAGAAAATACTTCTAAGCCTTGTATCATGCTGAAGAACTCTTATCTTGGTATGGATGTCTTTAGGTTGAGTTTTAACTATGAGATTATGAAACCCACTTTTAGAAATAAAACCTCTATATAGGAATTTGTATTTGTCTGTACCTACGTTATTTCACACAGCATTGCGATGGTTGGAAAACACTTTTAAGATCATCAAGCCCAACCATAACATTGTTATTTGTAATAGAAAAGAATATTTTTATTTTAATATACCTCTTATTACCCCCTGCTTGCTCAAAAATTAAAACTATGATATGAAGTCAACAAACTTCAAAGGAGAATAACCATCAGTTCATTTTGTTTCTCTCTTTTAGTTGAGCAGATTCTCATGGAAATCGAAGGAAGAGGGATTTTTTTTTTTCTGTTTCAATTATATAAAAACCATTTCAGTTTGCACACTCCTTTTCTTATAGTGTTTACTTCCATATGTTATAATACATTTAGGGCTATAAAAACCAAGGTTGTTAGTGAGCAATGATATTAACAAAGCCTGATTTCTTACAGATTTTTACCATTTGTCCCACAAATTGCTTTACGTCTATTCTCAAACCACAGTAGCTGCCTTCCTCTCCCTAGTACTTCGGATGTCTTCACTCATTGGTAGCAGATCATGGTAGAGCTAGTTCCCAGGCTGTGTGCAGGCTGATTAGATGGCCAGCACTCCTGTGCCAACTGATAAGCAGCCTGCTGCGAAGACTAATGTATAATATTTCCTCCTCAAGAGAAGTACTGATTTGGATGTCTCCTCTACTTAAATTGATTTTCATGAAATTTACAGAAATATCCTTTCCTTACATTTTTCAGCCACCACTGCCTTTTGAATTTGTTTGAATATGGTAAGTAAGTAAATAAAGAAATAAATAGGACAGAGCAAAAAGCAGGTAAACAAAATAACTGCATAAACCACATTTCCAAGGAGAATCATCCAGAAAAACACATATGAAATAAGGAACGTTATGCAGTGATCTCAGTCTGAACAGTTTACGTGAGGGTGTCCAGAATTCCACTGCCTTCAAGGAGTTTTTTCTTTCTCATTAGTTCAGTGGCATAATTTTCATGCCAGTTTCCTTTCAAGCAAATATTAGAGGGCGCTTATAACTGAAATGGCTTGAATCTGTGTCTTTGGTGACAAGCTGCTGGTCCAGTTACGGCTTTATAGCTTCCTATAAAAAAAATGTAATAATAATGCTGCCAATTTTAACAAATGTGAAATGTCTCTGACATGAAACCACTGACTATTAAAATGAGCCAACAATATAACAGTTTCCCAGAAGACTCTTTTTTTATCAGCTGAATATTTGACAGCACATCACTTGGGTCAAATTCAAATTTAAAATCATGGTACCTGAAGGAAACCAACTTGTCAAGAGTCTTGTATAATACTTGCTGAGCCCTCTTCTAAGCAAGGCTAGTACTTATGTAGTTTTCTTGATAGTAAAATGTAAGGAATTTTCTGAATTTTGACAATGGCAGGTGAATGCAGAATGAAAAGTCCCTTTTTCCATTTCAATACTTCTGCTGAAATAGGTTTTTTACAGTTTATGAATTCCTTTAAGTATAAAAAGACTATGAACATACTTTTGAATTAAATATTTTTTCAAGGTTGAATGCTAGCTCTAGACTTACTCAAATAGGAGAAATTAATTCCCAGTGGTGTGCCAAATTACTTGTTAACCATTTCAGCAATAAGACATGTCGATTCTTTATACCAGGCTTGGTGTAGACTTGATAGATTCTTTCATGTCTCTAATTTCTGAAATCTGCATTATCAGAAGCATTTTTCTGTTACTGAATTCAGCTCAAAAGCCAATAACTCACCTAAATGAGTACAACTGAAAGCTGTAAGCCTGTAGTTACCATTTCCAGATCTCTGTCATTTATTACATATTTGTGTAAAACTTTTTAAAAATAAACATACACATGTAATTAATTTTGGCCTGGATAACACTGCTGGGAGACTATTATTGGAACTGTGCAGGTAAATTAAAGGACTTATGGATCTAGGTTTACCCTGAAATTCTACAAGAGAAACTAACTCCAGACATGGATTTTCTGCATTCTGTGCTTTTAATGGCTACTTGCACCAATGTTGAGCTAAAATGCATTGAGCATGGTAGCAATGATCTTAAAGAGCCTTGTTTAGCAACCTTAAAGGTAGCTAATTTTTTATAGATAAGTATTTTTACTATCTTTTCTCTGATTTTATGATTTTATACCTTTATATTGCTGTGAATCTGTATGGGCAGCCTGGAGCCATAGTTTTGCCAAGTCTAATCAGGACTGAAAATACCTTGCATTAGCTACAGGTCAGATACTCCCACCCGAGTTTCATCTTGTAGCTCCTTCACACTTTTAAAGCCCAACTCTACATTACCACATTTCCAGCTTGACTTTCCCTGGGGAATCTAAAGCCACATTTTGGCAGCCTGGATTGCCTCACTTCTTCAAGGCAAGAAGAATTAGGGCAAATTACAGCTGATCACCACTCCTCCGTTGTGAGCTGCTGCCACTCAGTCAATACTGTTATCAGGGAACTGAAGGAAGGATGAAGGACAGAAATTCCTCTCCCTTCTCCTTCCCTCCCCCCTCCATTTTTTTTTCCTCTGTTCCAGACTCCTTTCAATGAAGAAAGGCTGACTTAAAATAAGCTTTATACTATTATTCTTTAGTTTGTGTTTTACATGGTTTTATTCTCACAATACATGCAACACTCATTGTTAGCTTCAATGTTCAGAAAAAAACAAGTGGTGGCTAGCACTTTTTTTCTTTTAATCATGGTTTACATGAGAGGAGAAAAACATTCCCACCCTCTCATTGTAAGGCTAAACAGCACAAGCTTTACTCCTTTTTGAACTGAAATGTAAGAGAACCTGAGAAGAAAGCATCAGTGAATCGAGACAGAGCAATACTGTTTAGGTTAACAATAACAATTTGCAGAGAGAGCCTTTCAGAGAACAGAGAGAAGTAGAAGCCTCCCTGGAAGATCTGTAGCATGGACAGAATTGTGTTCTTTCGTGCAAATACTGTCTCACTGAAACTGTGGACAGCTGTCTTTTCATGTCCACAATATGTCTTTGACGCTTGGATCATGGTTAATCAGACTAAATATGCATGTTAAATTCAAGAGCAAAACATGACAGTAGAGAGTCTCGGTCAAACACCCTGCCACAGTGCCTATCTTATCTAGCTTTTGTGAGAGGAAATAAAGTTTATTCATGCTGTCTAAATACCTGAGTTAGTTTATTAAGATGGAGGGAGCAGTAGTCAGCAGAGAGATGGGTTCTGTGAACCATCTTTGGCACTGAGGGTAGATTTATTTTTAATGGTGAAGCACTGGATCAGACCCAGAGATGCAAGTATGTGGAATATTTAATTTCTTCAAATCTGTACTGTGTTTTTCCTTTCACCTTCACTCAAGACCTCCTGCAGATGAATATATGTGAGATGTGAATGATCAGGGAGAATATTACAAAAAGATGGCCAAATCAACTCAATAGTGTAGTTAAATTATTCATTGTTATCTGTCTGTTTTCTCTTACTTATTCTAAGTCTTAATTTTTATTACTCCATTGAAAAGTGTTACTTCCTGAAACATCCTAGGGAATCTATACATCAGTCTCATCTTTGATATCAAGTCAGCTCATTCCATTTGCACATTTCTTCAGGCAGACTGTACTGTTCATTGTAACTTCTATTTTCTGAAATGGACACGGCATAACACTCTATTACTGATTAATATTTTATTCATAAAATGGAGCTACAAATGTCTTTGTGCCACTCTAGGGCCAAAGAAGTAGCTCCAGTTATTATTGTATTGTATTGCTATAACATCTGGAGGACCTAAGCAAGATTAAAACTTCATTGTTGTTGGCATAGTACACTTTGGTTGTCAGAATTATTTTCTTCCCCATGAGTATTAAAAAGAAATCTAGGGCAACAGGAAGGATCTTTGTGACATTAATGTAAAAAAAACTTTAAATATAAATACATATAAAGATAGATAGATAGATAGATAGACAGACATACAGACGTGTATTCACAACTCTGCCTGGATTTTCAGCAACAATTTAGAAAAAATGGGGAATAACTTGAGCAAGCCAGGAAAAATGGGGAAAAAAAGAAACCAAACATAGAAGTGATCATGTTTTAGCATGTTCAAAATTGTATTACTTTATTCCATTATAAAGTATTTGCCCTGCACATACTTCGTATAATCTCTTACTTAATGTTTTGTGACAACTTTAATATGATAAAATTAAGCATGCTTCTGCAGTAGTCCTGACACCTATCTGGTGCCCATGCATTAACACTATTGGCTTCTTGCCCAATACAGATAAATTTGAAAGGCTAGAGAGTACATCCAGTGAAATCAAGTAGCCTGAAAGATAGAACTCAGCACTGTGGAATAAAATATCATTAAGGGAAAACCTTTGGTGATATAATTAACAGAAGTATTGGAAACAAGTAATAATTAAAAAAAATCTTGGAAAAAAGGCATTTAAATTGTACCTGTACAGAGAAGATTATCATGAAAACGTCAGACTGTAGGTAGAACTTACACAAACGCTGCTTTGTTTATTATGGAACCACTTTTGGTCATTGTACTTTAAAAATTCTTTTCCATATAAAAATTTGATTAAGATATGTCATGGTGCACATTGTGAGAGTTCAAAAAACTCAAAGGACTATATATAATCTGTAATGCTTTTTTTTATTCCTCAGTGAATATTGACATGTGTCTGCATATGAGCATATACACATTCAGAGCTGTCACAGAAAGCCAAATATTCCACAACAAATGACATTTGATCACTGATAAATATATACCTCTTAACTTGCTGTTGCACTCTGAAACCATATGCTCAGTTATATATTGAATAAATTTTGATAACCTTCATATAACGGTAATCTTTTAAGTACTTCATCTCTCTTTTAGGTTGGAATTATTTCAGACATTTTGAGTGTTCTTATTTCTCTATTATATCAATGACCAAATGGTCTTCTAGGATTTTCTCTATCTGATCAAAATATGAAGGGTACTTGAAAAACACATAGAAATCATAACACCGTGAGAAATATAAACTTACCTGGGAGGGCTAAATTACAAGTAAACTGGAAAAAAAACCCCACATAACAATTCAGGTGGACTTGACTTCAGCAGTAGAAAATAATTTTTGCTATGATCTAAATTATTGCAGTAGTAGCATCATGGTAGAGACAGAGATTGACTTTTGTCAGATTTAGAGATGTCCCCTGTGACTGGGGCTCTCCCATGCCTGAGCTGTGATGAATGAAGACTTTGATGCTGTCCTTACCTAAGGCACAGACATGTTCTAACAGCCTGTTGCCTACCTCTTTCTCTCCACCTTCATATTCCATCATGAGAAGAATTATATGCAGTCTTAGGATCTTACTATGTCCTGTACTTGAATGGAGGATGGACCTCTCAGCACTGTACCTGCACAGATCAAATAGGGAAGGTATTTCTAGTGCTGTGCTTGCTGTCAGAGGTTGACGTCTTTGCTTAGATCTGAATGTTGTACTTTCATAACTGAGTCCTTATCACTGGAAATGAGCTAAGGTATTGAAAAGATTTGTCGGTAAAAAAATTAGGATTGATTTTTTTAGTGTTTTGCAGTGACAATATAATTGTATATAGAAAAAAAAACCCCACGTTATTAGAAGCTGGAAGACTTCCATTGACTTGAAAAGAAATAAAATACAGAAAGGAAAAATGACTGTTTGGCTACATGTGGGAGTATCTTCCCTTTCTTAATTTTGCTTCCCCATTAATTAATAGGTATGAAGGGTGCATATTCTGGTAATCGTGCTTGCATCTTGTACCTTTCCTGAAACAATGGAATATCTGACATTATGGATGTTTGGATTATCTCCACAAAACTAAACTTCACAGAAAAAAACCCAAAACAGATAAACAAACAAGGAAACAACAACAACAAAAACACACGAAACCAAACCAAAACCAAAACCTAACCAAACCCAACCAAACAAAAAAACCTCAAAACCAAACTGGGACAAACTGCCTACCCCTTCAAAAAGTTTCTTATTTGTTCTAATGATATGATGATGATGGACACTGATCTGAGATTGAGACATAAAAACCTACAGGAACAGAGAATCTCATCAGCTGCATCATTTTCTCATCAGGTGCAAAGTATGTTTATTCATCCTGTCTTCTCTAATATAAACATATAGCCTTAGCTATTGAAATGATAAAATTATAAAATATGTTACCTTTCCCCTTCTCCAAACAAAGCAATCCTTTATGTTTTTCACTCCCTCGGGTGTTCACATGAGTGAACAAACCAAATGTGGCAGATGTTATTCACATTCCTAATTGCACAACTGGAAGCTGATCTCATCCTATAACAATGCATACTGAGGACTCTAGAAGAATCTGAAGGAAAAAAATGCTTGTCAAATAATACTGCACCAGTTGGGAACTTTTTGATCCCCAAAGAAAGTTGCAGTGACATCTGGAAAGAAATCTCTCCACTAAAGACTTTTAGGCTACATCATTCTCTGTTTTTCCCTTCCTAATGCTTAAAAACTACAGTTTCCATTTAGCCAGGAATTATTACTATCTACTATTTGAAAATGTCTTGAGGAAGAGCTTCATATATGGTTTGTATTTTATATAAATATCATATTGCCCTAATGTATCATGTTAAAATCGGATTCTGTTTCATCAGCTGCTTAAGTGCTTTGCTTCTTTATTCTAGTAGTTTATATTGTATGATTTACCTTACATCGGCTTTTCTGGGTGAGTTCTCTGGTTTATTATAGAACAGGTTAGACTATATGCTCTAGTGGATCACCTTGGCTTTAAAATAGATGTGTTTTACAGAGGCATGAATAAAGATTTTGCATTTGATTGAATAAATCTCAGAAAGACTCCAAATCAGGAAAGAACAAAAGAGATCAAATCCCATTTAATTAACGAAAAGTATTCTAAAGGAATACAGTAAATTCTAGCATGTGCATAAAACAAAGCTTGATATTAACTGCTTAGAAATATCTGCCAGCTGCTTCAATTTTTTAAAGGGATGTAGCTTTTTTTTTTTTTCAGAGAGGAAACAAAATTATTACATGGAATTATTTATAGAAGGAACAGAAATGCAGGTCAGCAAAAATGGTAAGAAATCCCTACTTGCAGAGGAGAGTAATATCAAGGTAATTAGAGAAAATGGACTTTCACTCCATGGGAATGCTCTTTCCATGCAAAATACCATTAGATCTGGGTTCATATACAACTCATCTCCCAGGAGCTAAGATTTTGAATCAGTCAAGGTGTCTCAGGATATTCTCAGTTGGGCATTCTCCATCCTCTACCATTACAATTATGCTAAGATGTACATTTTTTTTTCATTATTCTGTGGTATCACCAGTGGGCATGGCCTTTTATTACAGTAAACTGAAGTAATGAGGAATAGTTTCTCAGTCCATGGAAAAAAGGCAACCTAACAAGCATTTTCCATGGGGAAAATGTTCTTACATGGGCATTTGTCATAAAATTGATGTGCTGCAAATTGAAAACACTTGGCTTTGTTCCCATGCCCTGACTTTCCAGTTAGACACAAAATGTTCTTTCCTCTCTACAGCACATTGGCCATGACTCTATGCTTTCATTTTCTATAAAGTACTATTATTTGTACTGTGGCAGCAGCTAGAAACTCTTAACATGGCTCACAACTTCATTATTATTATCATCTCATTGAGATAGAAATCATCCAAACATGCAAAACCCATTCTTCTTGACTATATCCCTTCTGCCAGCCCACCCTGTCAGTTACACAAATGTGAAACCCTGCCCCAGCCCCCATACAAAATCCTTAAACAGTGTCATGAGATTTTTTTTTTTTCTACCCTTTACTCCCTTGTAAGTCTCTACATGTGAGGCAAAACTTGGAGGTTGTTTTAAGCTGTTCTCCAGTTGATTATCAGTTAATGTGCAACTAAAGCATACCTATGCATCTATGTATATATGCATACAATTGCATATAATGTATATACATGTATACATACATATATATGCTGACTGTATACATATATGAATATGTGTATGAGTGCATATATATATGTAGTGTTAGTAAATGACCCTAAGGGATAAATTCCATCACTTAACTTGGGTTCTCAGTCCCTCTTGAAATGCTTAATATGTATGTTCTAGTCTTCATAAAGGTGTAGTCTCCCCTATGTCTTGTGTCAGATATTCCATTATCTGCAGAGACCTCAGATGCTCTTAATAATGGAACGGCCCTGGCTTCTGTACTTCTGATGATGACTCCCACCTTAAATGCAATCACACAGGGGATGTTTGTACTCCGTGTCTACCATCTGCTGACTTTCTGCTTCTTCTTTCTTCTTCGGCCACTAATTTAGCCCTCATCACATGTTGACTGTACAGCTCAGCCTGAAGATCCTGGTATCACATACTTCTGGAGGAGCCAAGAATCACACCAGTTACTAGATAATGTAGTGATATCAAAATGTATAACTATAAGATAAAGATCAAAAGGTGCTTAATAGAAACTATTTTAAAAACATTGTTGGGAGTGGCTGTTAGAACAAACGCTGTTCAAATGTGCATTAACAGTCTCCACTGCTCTCAAAGGCAACTACCGAGGGAGATAGGAGGCAAAGGAGAAGTTTCAAGAAGAAATCTCACCTGGCTATGTACCACAAGCCTGTGTAGGCTAGCAAATGTCTTAGGCTATATGTCAAGGAATTATAGAAGCAGGATTGTCCAAAGGTAAATCTGGTAGCAAGGAGTGTGTATTGAAGGGGTCTATAATCTGGAGAAAAGTATGATTTTGTCTTGGGACTGAAATTTTCCAGTAGAAAGTATTCTTGAGATATCAATTAGTCAGGAGTAAGGGGAAATAAATTTAGGCATCAGCTAAAATGTGCTGACTTATAATGTAAATTTTACATC
>JANHFX010011553.1:0-23483 GCA_027560015.1 Chloroceryle amazona | reverse complement strand
CCCGCACACACTCTTAAACAGATCTCCAGTAGTGATGTAAAATTTAACCCTTGTATGGAAGAAACCAGCCCATGTTTCCATATATTGCAGATGAAATGTTTCTTACTAATAAACTTATCCACTGGTCATTTATTCTCCTGCTTTCTTACCCCTTTCCCCCTACCCCAGGGGCAATTAACATCCTGCATCATTTTATCTTCTCTAACACCAAACTTCTGAAGTTAAATACACCACTAGAGTTCATTACAGTTCCCAGTAGTACCTGTTAGCTTTCCCCCTCACGCTTCCCCCATTCATCCCCTCTCTCCTTATTCACACTGCCCCTTGTTCTCAAGCCATTACTCCTCAACTTCCAGTTCATGGTTAGTCCCACTCTGGACTGACTCTCCTGCCATTCCTGGAGGCCTGTTCCACTGATTGCACCATTAGCTGCCAGTCTCTTTCTCTGCATTCCCCATCCTTAACTTCTTTATTCCACAGGTATGCCTGGAAGCTAAACACACCTTTCCTTGATCTCTCTTTCCTCCAGCCCTAGGCAGCACCTTGCTACCATAAACCGGATTTTTCTTTACTTCTTCAATATTTGAACTGTAGTTTAGAGTTCAGTTTTTAACTGAAAAAGATTGTATAATCTCTATCAAAATAATTGCTTTTCTTTGACTTTTTCCCTTGTCAATATTTTTATTTTGACCTCTGCTCTGGTTCAGAATTCAATGAATTTGCACTGATGAGTTTTGAGCTATTTTAAGCTCCAGGTGGCAGCTGCCTAACTTGCCAAACTGGCAAGCCGATCTCTAGAGATACCAGCTCCAGAATAAACAGTAGCAGTGATGTGGTGCTGAGCTCGTGGTAAATTCCTCTGTGTGCGATTTCTGCTCTCCACAGGCATTCAAGTCACAGCATGGAGAGAATAGAGGCACGAGAGAGTGTAAGGAAGATGGAAGAGCAAATGCTGGGTTTGCTGGTGGCAGGACTGGTCCCTGGCAGCCTGCAGATGGAAGGTGCTGTGATAATGAGGAAACTGCAGATATGGTTCCTCAAGTATAAACTGTAAGCTAAGGCATAAAGAGATGTAATAAGAAAGCACATACTTGTATCAGCACCTCCAATCTCATCTAAATGTGGACTAAGTCACAAGCAGATTTGTAAATTTACCTCCTTGCAACATAGAGAATATCTTGGTTAGTTTAAGTCTGATGTAAAGAGACAATTCCTGTGGATTTCAGAGACAACTTCGAGGGTTCAAACTATCTTGAATCTTTATCCTTTTTCTATGGCATAAAATAAAATATAATCCACTTTGAAATCACCTACATTAACAATATTTATTTATTTTTTTTAATTTTATTTATATGGGGCTACCCTGACACCTATTTCTGATGTGATGATGAGCTGTATTAACTATGTGCTGTACTAACTCAGTGCTTATAATTTTGTGGCTGTTCAGATGGGCATGCCTATGTGACAAAAAAAAAAAATACTCTGAAAATAAAGATCCTAATTTTTCAAATTAGATATGACAAAATTATATGATGTGACACTAATATTTTTGTGTCTCACTTTCCCTTTTCTTTGAGAAACAACTTGACATAATTTAATTTTAAAGTGTTATTGAAAAGTTATTCTTTAATGTCTGTGGATACTTCCTGCTAAAGTGATCATCAAAGAGAAAGATGAGAGAGAATTAACAACTCTGTTCTGAATTAGTTGCATAGTGAACAGTAAATCATACACGGAACAATGTGCTGGATGGTGGGGCTAGTTCTGAAGCTACAAACAGTGCTTTCTGCCTATGCTGGAGCTGCACAGAGCACATCTTTTGTGAAAACATCCTTTTTATGCAGTGAGCAGTAGTATCATATATGGGCTTGGGCTCAGAATGCAGAACTACCTCAGTTTTTTGCATTTCTGAAGTTTTCAGTGCTTGACTTCTACAATCACAATGATCTTTTAGGGTGTGTAGGAAATTACAAACATTAAGTAATATCGGCATATTACTCATCACTTGTTTACAGCTTCCGTTTCATGCTACATCAGCTACAACAGCCTTCCTACCATGCAGCAACACGTGCATTATCAAGATGTTAGCCACTCTCCAAAGCCCATGACCCAGACCCAGGCTCCGTCTCCATCACCTGTTTCCTATGCACTGGCTGTGGGGTTCTAGCCAGTGCCACAGTTTACACAGGCAGAGGGGTAAACCCCATAAGGAACAGCAAAACCAGTGCTTCTGGAGGAGCTCACAGGCTCAGAGCAGTAGCTTAAGGTACTGACACTGATGATATTGATGACAATTAGTTGAGTGAGATCAGAACGGAGATGAAGAGATGATTCATCTGTTACGCTATCCATCATCTGTGTGTTGCCCCAGGCAATGTGAGCAGGTTTAGGCTGTTGTTTTCAGTGGATCTGCCATTATTATAGACTATCTTTAGCTTTCCTGTGGGGTGAAACTGCTTGAGTAACTTTTGCCAGTATGGTTTGGAAAAAACAATTCTTTGCTTTCTTTGTTTCTCAAGGTGAGAATGAATGCATGTGCAGGTAGATCAGAAAACTTATGTTCTGTGTGATATGTTTCATAAAAAAGTTAATTTAATGTAAAAAGTCAGTAGTAAACTGTCATAAATTGAAAGTCAAAACAAACAAAAAAGTGTTTAATTCCTAACCTCTTTCAAAGCACAAAAACTATCAACAATTGCAAAACAAACTTACTTATTTTGCTTATTGTAAGGATGTCAGCTCCATAAAACAGCACTTGATTTTATTATTTTTTTTTTTTAGTGCATAGCTACATTAATTACCTAACATATTTTTTTATCCAGTAGTCTGAAAAAACTCATTTTCTTATACTTCAGATTTTTATAATATCACCATGAACCACCTGTTCCTATTCTAATGCTCATGCACATTTCTAAATAAAAATTAACACATATGATTCATTACAGATTATGTTTATATATATGTCACCAATTGCATGAATAAATGTAATGCTCTGTACAAAGCTCATACCACATATTTTTTCATCGTTACTGGAGGACACTGTTAACTTTGGCTTTCAATAGGACACTTCCTCCCAGTTTTATTTCCCCCTAATACTCAACATCCAGGACCAGAACCCAGGAGTAGCATTTTCTTTGAATTATTGCCTACATTGTTTATAGTTGGGACTCATACCTTTTTCATTGTTTTTAACTGCATTATTCATAACAGTTGAAATAATGTATACAGTTTGCTAAACTGGATCCTGATAGGAAAGGCTGATCAAGCCTTTGCACCTACTTGCCTCACCTTGTACTCCCAATGATGATTCTCATTTCCCAGAAAATGTTTCCTTTTTCCTGATGATTTTGCATGCTTGTAATTCCTTCTTTATTTGTTTCAGAAGACCTGTTATTCATTTGTAACACCCAAATGATGTAATTTGGTTCTCATGCCTTTTCTTTACCTTTGCATCAACAAATTGAAGCAGGTTCTTGTGTATTTTAGGAAAAAAAAACTTCAATGACTGTTACAGATACATTTGTGGAACATTTATTCCACAGATACACTGTGGAGTCTTCATAGTAGACAGGACAAGTTCATTTTTGTTAGTTTGTACAGAGGTGTGAGATTCATCCATAAATGAGTCTTAACTAGATGATCAGTTAGCATGTGATGGTAACATGGATTGGTCTTAAATTCAAAAGACTAGATTGCAGGAGTTTTACAAAACTCATTTGTGTAGGGTTTTCCAGTTCATTAGCTAAATGTGAGCTTGAGAGGTTATCTGCCATCACCTGCAATGTGCAGTGTCCAGTATCACTGGAGAATTCACCTACTAATTCACTTAGATTAGATAGCATTTGAACTGTGAGTTTATCAGAGGGAGCAGGCCAAACCTGTGTTCTTTAGAGGTAAATACATACAATTTAACTTGAACATAACTGATTGTCAGAAGATTGGTGTATGCTAAGGGACCATTATGTCTTCTAATGAAAGATCACCACCAGAAGAGCAAACAGAAAAGGCACTTTCTGACAGAGTAAGGTCATTTCCTTCCTTACAGTACTGTAAATCTCAAGAAACTTCACTGGAATTACTTCAGATTACCTTTTGTAATTCTTTCCTAGCACAAGATTCTACATCTATACTAAAAAGAGTTTTCTTCTCTCCTACTCATCTTCCACTTTGAATCCAACAACCAAAGAAAAGAAAAAGTTTTGTAACTCTCTCTCTCTCTCTCTCTCTCTCTCTATTATTTAATGGACATACTGGAGTCCTAACTACTCATAAGAAGCACACAGTCATATTCTAACAAAAATTCTGTTTAGTCCATGAAATACTACAATAAGAAAGGAAATTAATCTTTCCTTCCAGCCTGATTTTTAATACTCTTTACTGCTGTTCCACATATAAACAGGAACTTTGGTGCATAAACAGAGGCTAATGATAATAGAATGACAAATTAGATACCTCAGAACTAATGATGCCTAGATTTCTTATTAATTTTTATTAGTGATGTATATTTCATGTCTAATTCATACTGAAAGAACTACGTAAAGTAGCTAACAATACTGGCCTCTACCATTTATCTGGCAAAAAAAGTTCAACATATAAAGACCACAGAAAACCTTTGCTAATAATTCTCAGTGAGAATGGGAAGGATAGAGAAGAACCAAGGTCAGCAATGACTTATTGAATTACAGCTGATACAAAACTGTTTGTATTCAAGCAACTAATTGCAGGAAAACCAGTACATTTCAGTCATTAAAATCTGATGTCTTGGTTTTCCAAATATTTATTTATCCCTCACATGAGAGGCTTTATGAAAGAAAGTGTTCTAAGTTCTGGAGGAGACATTCTGACTGAACAGTAGTTTACTTATAATTTACAGACTTGTACTACTTAATATATAATGCAATAATCTATGCTGTGCCATTTGTCATTTGGACTAGGCCACAGATTATAGCTTAGGGCAGTGCATCTGTGCACAGATCAGGCAGGAAATGGCCTAAAATCTTGGACAGCTGAGCATGATGTCTGTGTGTAGTTGCAAAATTCAACCTCTGCTCCAGAGGTCACCGCATGCTTCAGTCATGACAGCCCAAATTGTTAAGCATGTGACTAATATGCATACAGAACACAGGCTGCCTGATGTCTGCTGCAAGCTTGATGGCTGGTTAGCAGCTAGTCTTAATTTTATGTGACAATCCTATGTAGGAAGTGCCGGGTGGGTGACTAAATGGAGCATATTGATGTCCCACTGGGTGTAGCCCCTGTTGTTTTGACAAATTCTCCTTAGCATTTATCAATCAGGCCTACAATGGGGAGTGTGCTGAATATCTAATTCAGACATGCTAGTCAGGGCTAATAGAGCAAGATAGCATGTTATTCAATTTGTACTTGTTAGCAATGTCCCACTGTCACTGGGCAATTTACCTTCACACTTCATAAATGAAAAGAGAAATTTGCTGGGCTTCAAACACTTACATGAGTTACAAGCAAAATTTTAATTAGCATGTCATTACAGCAATAATTTATTGCTTCTTTCTAGTTGTCCTAGCATCCAGATTGCACTTTGCCTTTCTTTCCTGTAAGGAGAGACATACTTTAATATTTATGGGACAGGTGTTTAAAGTAAAAAACAAAACAAGACACCCTTCAGCAACTGAAAAACTGTATAATAAGATAGATATCAGTATGCTCTATTTTATGAAGCCTAAACCAGATTTATATGTTTACCATTTAAAGAAAGCTTTTGAATGATTACCTTACCATGTATCAATGGATTCAGTAAGCAATATCATTTAAAAGTTTGATTATTTTAATCAACTTTTATACTATGATAACATTTTTAAGTGCAATTTGCAACTGTTCCCAAAGGATGTATAAGGAGAGTGAGGGAAAAAGAAGAATTGAGGTGTGTTCTCTAGAGAACAGTAAAACAAAACCTCATTTCTGTTATGCCTAGTATATACTTTCCTAGTATATACTTCATTAGTAGTGAATTTTCAGTGGGCAACCCCCATGTTACTAACTGAAGAAAGTCTAGTTTTGGTAAAGAGTGGACAGATGGATCCTTCAGTAGAAGTCAATGGAAAGATGTGAACAGACTAGTGTTTACAGGTTTTTTGGAAACTCAGAGCATCTTACATTGCTGTTGAAGCTGAAAAGGAGCTGCCCAGCACTTTGCAGAGTTGGTGCCTATGGCCTTTGAACATTACTGTATTTATCTGCATATTTTTGTTCAGATATTTATTTTTCTATACATGAATATACTCAGTGATTTAAAAGAGGAAATGCAGGCAATCTGTATAAAGCAGAGGGGAACCCAGAGATGCCTTAATTCCCCCAGATAATTAGCAGTGTAACTTACCCATGGTGATTTCCATGCTCTGCATTGCAGAATGCAGGGCAGCTCTTTGAAGACCAGCTCACTGTGTCTGTGGCACATTACTCAGAAATGTGGGCATGCTCTTATGAGCTATCTAGTAGCAGGTTCTCCAGTAACTGATGAATAAGCAATTAAAATAAATGTGAGCAAACAGATCACCTTGAGTGGATTGTAGAGAAGGCTGCACATGATAAATCACACTTTCAGATTCTCAGGGAAGCAAAATTAATTTGATTCCAGGAACAATTTTTTTTTCTTTCTTTATTTTTTTTAAGCATTGAGAAGAGATGATAATGAGGATTTTCTTATTATTTATTGTTTGTACAAATATTCCAAGGAAATCAATATGACAACAGAACAAGAACATTGACCTGAAAAAGGGAATCCAAGATCAGGACCACTGTTTGATAGGTAGAAGCACCTTAGAGTAAATAATGAATTGCAGAGATTAAATGCAGAGTTTAAAGGCAAAATTTTCCTATGAAGCCTGACTTTAAACCCATAAGGGAAAGAATGGAACTTGACACTCATAGGTCAAAATCTTCCTACTCCAGCCTAACTAGTATGGCGAAGTGGATGGCAGAGATATCAAAGCTTGGCCACGGGTCTTGATAATGAGATGACTTCTGGCAGCACCCGTCCTGTAGGACCAATGAGGTGCCAAGAAAGACTTTGCAAACCAGAGTAAATCTTGGCTGGCTGGATGGCCGTGCCCAGAGAGTGGTAGTAAATGAAGTTAAGTCCAGTTGGCGACCAGTCACAAGTGCTGTCCCTCAGGGCTCAGTTTTGGGACCAGTCTTGTTTAATATCTTTACTGATGACCTGAATGAGGGGACCAAATGTGCCCTCAGTAAATTTGCAGATGACATGAAATTAAGTGGGAGTGTTGGTCTGCTTGAGGGTAGGAAGGATCTGCAGAGGGATTTGGAGAGGCTGGAGAGATAGGGTGAGGTCAATGGGATGAGGTTTAACAAAGCCAAGTGCCAGGTCATGCACTTCGGTCACAACAACCCCAGAAAATGCTACCAGCTTGTGGAGGAATAGCTGGAAAGCTGCCTGGTTGAAAGGGACCTGGGGGTGCTGGTGGACAGCCAGCTGAACATGAGGCAGCAGTGTGCCCAGGTGGCCAAGAAGACCAATGGCATCCTGGCCTGTATCAGAAATGATGTGACCAGAAGGAGTAGGAAGGTAATCGTGCCCCTGTACTTGGCACTCCTGAGACCTCACCTTGAGCACTGTGTCACGTTTTGGGTACCACACTATAAGAGGGACATTGAGGTGCTGGAGAGGTTCCAAAGAAGGGCAATAAGCTGGTGAGGGGTCTGGAAAGCATGCTTTATGAGGAGAGGCTGAGGGAACTGGGCTTGTTTAGTCTAGAGAAGAGGAGACTGAGAGAAGACCTTCTTGCTCTCTACAACTACTGAAAAGGAGGTTGTAGCAAGGTTGGTGTTGGTCTCTTCTCCCAAATTACTAATAATAAAAGGAGAGGAAATGGCCTCAAGTTGTGTCAGGGGAGGTTTAGATTGGATATTAGGACGAAATTCTTCACTGAGGGAGTGGTTAGGCACTGGAACAGGCTGCCCAGGGAGGTAGTGGAGTCATCATCTCTGGAGGTGTTTAAAAAAAGGGTGGATGTAGCACTTGAGGCTATGGTCTAATGGATAGATAGATGTTGGGATGAAGGTTGGACTCGATGATCCTAGAATTCCTTTCCAACCCTAATGATTCTATGATTGGCTATGTTATTTCCTTACCCACAGTGTTGATTCTGCACTAGAGTGAGAGGGGAACACAGCCACACAGACTAGAAAGTGACATATTGATATCATCAAGTGGGGGAACGCTTAAGGCCTCAAGGATCCACTACAAAACTGTAGAACCATGGCCTCAAAATCAGATGGGGTGACAGTTATCACTCTTCAACAACTCTTCCCTGATTGTGATTGGGACCACTATACTGCTCAGGTTTTCTCCCATCTCTTCATCTCTTGGAATATCAAGCTCACTGATGATTTTTCAGAAAGCAACTACTGTAAGAAATTTGCATGCAGATCTAGTAATCAATGCAGGTTATCTTGATCATTCTTTGCCTGTGATTTTTTTTTTTTGTTTGTAATTTTTGTTTGTTTGGTTGGTTTGTGCTTTTGTTCTTATTTGTTTGTTTCTTCGCTTGTCTCTTGTGTGTTTTTTATTATTCTTTTTACTACTTAACTTACCATAAAAAAAGAGCTGTTTAAATGTTAATAAACTTATTTTCTATTGTCTTTTCTCTGTCTGTCTCTGCTCCTGTTCCCAGTGTGCCCTGTGTCTATAGAGTGATCTGCTTCTTTAATCACTCAAAATTCCCAAAGATTTACTGCTTTAGAAAACACAGATATAACTCTTGCCAAGTGCATGGACTATGTTGCCTTCTGCCCCTCTGCATTGTTTTGGAGAGGGTTACTTGCCAAACAAGGCCAGGGATGTCTACAGTGATTTAAAAGTGTAAGTTATCATTTTCTAGAACTTGCAAACATTTCCTGGGACTGCCTAGTTTACTGAAATAGCTAAATTCTTCCTCTCCTGGATACTTTATGCTGTTATCAGCAGTGTTCAAAATCTAGGACAAAACTGATCCAAATCATTTTGTTTTGTCATGTAAGTTAAGATCAAAGATTTTGCTGCAGGGAATTATGTCATGCAAAAGTAGTTATGGGCTAGAAGAAAGAAAGACTGAAATTCTACTACTCATGTTATTAATGAATGAAAAGTCATTCATTATTAATCTTTTTATTTAATAACACTGAGTATATACAGTATTTCTTCTGTTGGATTCTATATTACATGAGTAACATCTACCCGCAGCCAGCATTTCTTAAGAAACTTGGTTTAATCCCTTTAACATCATATTGCAATAGCAATGTAAATAGTCATCTAGTAGTTTTAGAAGAAATTGTATTTAGCTTGTTAAATAAATTAAATCCATATCCAGAAATATAACCTTGCACATTTCATAAACCATATTGCATACATGAAGCGCTTAGAAAAGATATATGTAGATTTCACCACCTCATCATTAGAGCTTTTTAAACTCTAGATTTTTACCTCAATTTACTACTTTCCAGTGCTACTCACTGAGGAGTTCCATACTTGCTGGTTTCTTTTCAACATAGCAGGTTATGGATGTCACGCAGCTATCTTCTAGTAAGGAGCATCTGGGTTCTAGAAAGGGTAAAGTAAAAAAAAAAAAAAAGTCAAAATACGTAATACATAGCAGCCTTTTAGGGTCATTTTTATGAGATGTTTTGATGACAGCAGTAGGCAATCCTTTTTTTTTTTTTTTCCCCTAGATATAATGTTTTATAGAAAACCTTAATTTCAAACACAAAAACATTACAAAATCAGTATTACTGATTTAGTATTACTAAAACTCTTTATTTTCTACCAGAATGTACAGAAACATTGAGATGTACAGAAATACTAATTTTTTAATCTTCATAAAAACATTCAGAAGTCTGCTAGAATTTCACTGGGGTTTTTTATGCAGTATTGATAATTCTGTCTTTTTATAGAAATTCTGATTTAGCCAAAATAGGATGGAGAATTTGAGTTATTCTGACAATTTTTAAACTGATAAATCTATTCACTTAAAATAAACCCCAATTTTCTCTACATTAAAATAAGGAGGTATACCCCAGTCTTTAAAGAAGAACCCAGAGGAAAAAATCCTGCTTAGATCCATGAGGAAAAGAGCAATCAGTAGCATTCCTCCTTATCTCCCATGTTACATGGTCATTGGAGCAGCTACTTCACATACTTGCCTTTTAAAATGTGAAGAGTCATTGCACAGCTCCAGCATTGTCATCAGGTTTATTCACAAGCTATAGTTTTCTTTAGAAAAGGACACATAATTACTTCAAAGACAGTTGTTGCAACAAGACTCAAGGGGAACACTCGTTTTTAATATTGTGGAAAGAAAAATCTACCATATGGCTGTGCTGTAACAAGGAGGAAATGCTGTACTCTGTAAAACCCACTTGCTGGACTGGTGGAGAAACTCAGAAAATCTCACTGAGGTTCAGGTGCACTTCAGCCTTCTTGACTGAGGACTCAGCAGATCAGGGACCTCTGTATTGGTCTCCTTATGGTCATCCATCGCATCAGGAGAAGGAAGCTGAATGAAGGTGAGAAAGTTAATAGTGGGGCATATCTTCATGTTCTGTGATGACTTCAGAGAGCATAATCTGCTTCCAATTAACAGGCAGTGGTGGATGCTCTCAGGATTTCTCTGCTTAGTGTCCTCCTGCAGTTACCTGTTCATTTGTTTACCAATTTGACTCCTTCCTCAACCTTTTCTTTTGTCCTAATCATATACCTGCTCAGAGAGGGATTATAAATACTGATGCTGCTGATTTCTTTAACATAAGAGTATCAGCTAACCTCACATAAGAAAGCACTACTAAGCATATCTCTTGATACTTACACAGAATGCTCTTCCAATTACTTATCCCATGGAATTCATGAACCACTGGTAGTGTCTCTGTATTTAATAGCCATTATTAACTTTTTCGTTTGTTTTTTTTTTTTATAAGTTTGCCTGGTCGCTTCATACATACTTTTAACATCCTTCCTCTCACCCTAGCAAGGTAACTCCTTGGGTCCATAGAGATGAAGGTGACATAAAGTTTTTGAAAGAATAAATAAGATAGGAGAGATTAAAAGTGAGTCATATAGAGTGTTTTCTTACCTTTTTTTGTTTATTCCAACCCCACCTGATGGTATGTCTTATTGTTCATCTTGTGTTTTTATATTAGATTGAAGAAATTTTCATTTTTTTGTGGAGTTGCAAAAACAGTAAGAAATTTTTTGTGGAAATTTTTGCACTTTAAAAATCACCACTACGTTACAAAAGAAGAAGGAAAGGAAGATGGAGGAAAAGGGATTCATAACCTCTTCTGCCTGAATAACTCTTCAACAGCAAGGAGAAAAAAAAACCCTGGTGATACCAAGAGTGGAAGACCTTTCTCCATACTCACTTTCCGGGATTTTATCTAAGTATCACTTCTATGTAAATGCAAAAGACAAAAGGTTGATTTCTTGCACAAGACTGAAGATGGCCTTCCTTTCTCAGTATTTCTGGACTCATAATTTTTTCTTCATTATTAGATGACTTTTTTCCCCACTGGGTTTTCCTATGATATGCAAAAATTGGACTTTCTAACACTAGTCCCCTGTGGTGCAAGGGCAACATATTTCAGTAGCACAATATTTCCTGGTACCACAACAGTGAAAGTCCCAGGTGCCACATTATTTAGAGGTTTTCACCAACACTGTGCTTTATGAAGGCACTTCAAGGCAAACCAAAAGTCATGGGAAGCTAAGCTGACATAATAAAAAAAGTAAAGAAGAAGGAAGCAAATGTCAGCTTAGATGTAGAAGCAAGCACAGGAATAGTTTGTGTTTTGAAGTGGCCTGAGTTGTGCTGGTAGACTATGTAAGATTCTAGGATAAGTCTTAGTTTAATTAAATTAGTTGGCATGTCCTTACAAGTGATTGCTGAGCATCTTTAGGAATTGGGAGGATAATAAGGTTTTGCATTAGTCAGTCCTTTATTTTTATCTGTGATTTTTGGTGTAAGGTGTATTGTTTGTATTTGAAATTTGTTAAAAAGTGAACACTGGGAATTACATGCATAAATGTGGCCTAATCGGTAGTCCATAATTAGAGTAGTGATATGGTAGAATCGAAACAGTGTGAGAAGCTACCAGCATAGTCCTCATTTTAATTTGACTTTGCTGAGGACCTGGGCTGAAGCTTCTATATTAGTATTTGCATATTAATAACTTTATTTCTGTAAAACTTAATGTGCCCATGTTTTCTATAATTTATATGTATATATGTATATATTTACTTGTTGGGGAGAGGTTTAGGCTGAAACCAGAATCTGACAGTTTCATGTCAGTCACTTTTGAAGGAGAGAAGGATCTGCTTCATTTTAATGTTGAGATGTATGAGTATCTTCACATATGTAAAATTAGATTTCAAATGCTTTCTGTAGCCATTTCCCACTAATTCTCTCTTCATTCTTTGTGAAACATTGAACACTCCAATTCTTCCTTCAGGAGCTGTTATCCATAATAAAGGTTAAATTGTTTGATGAGGAACTAGAAATACTATCATCTGGTCTTCATTAGTGGGATGCACATCCTACTAGCAGATACCAAACAAAACTGAATGAGTGGTATTCTCCAGAGTATTTATCCTCCTTCTTAATTCAGGTAAGTTTTTTGGGAATCCTTCCAAAATTTTTCTCAAATCTTTTAGACTAGTGGGGGGAAAATGACCAAAATAAACAATCAATTTGAGGAAAATGTTACCTAGAAATTATTGAATGTAAGATGTAAACTGTTCACAGTTATGACATGCTCTCTAAGGGAAGATATTATGAAGGTAGAAAATTAAAGGTCTTTCATGCTCAGGCTTGCTGAGGCTGATACATCAGCAATTGATACCTATTTGCCATGCAGTCTGGTAAGTAACTTGGCACTACTGCCCTTTCTCTGACTTTTTCTATGTGGAAAAAGGAGAAGGGAGAGATATCAATGAATATTTATCCCAGTCAAACAAAGATGGTTTTATCTATTACTATAATGGAATCCACAGACACATCTTGAGCACAGATGAGATTTTATAACTGAGATTTCACACCATCAATGTTTGATGTAAAAAGCATTATAAAAAGTAAAATATACATTTTATCATAGCATATTTTATTTTTATTGATTTCAGCTTCCAGCATAAACTAATTTAGTCATTCTAAATCAAGTTTAAAAGACAGCTCGATCTCCCTTCTGCCTGTTGCACTCTTATTGGAACTATATTGACAGTGTGATTTCAGTTTGAGTTTGTGGTTTCTGTATGCAGCAGGCTTCCTCCTTTACAGCTTTTTTTCTGTAAGAGACAAATTGTTATGCATTTGAAGCTATTTTAAATGACCATAAGGACATGGTTAGTGACTTGTTCAAATAACAAGATTATTACTTCCTTAACTGTTTGGCCAGAATCTGTGACTTAAGTAAAGTAGATGACAGCATGATTTTGAACTTCAAATTGTCCCACTTTGGTAATTGAAGGTCATAAAGCATAATTCTTTCTCATTTGTAGTATTCATACAAATTTACATCATGCTGCATTTTTTAGAGAAAGAAAAACAAATCACTTTATTTGAAAATTTACAACTGACTTGCACTTGATTGTGAATTCACGGTCTATAGAGCAATATAACCAAGGTCCACATATTTTCACGTTTAGTCCTATTGAGAAGTTGCCTGCTGTACTTTAAACCAAATAAACTGCTTCTAAAGAAGTGATAGCAGCACCCAGGCTTTCATGCTTTTTTAATTTTCAAACTATTCAATAGATTTTCTTATTTTTCTATCTTTACTTATCTCTCTATTTGTTTCTTATTTGAAATATGTCTGGGCTGCTCACCTGGCCTTCTTTCAAAATTAAATGCATGGGTATATCTTTGATTTTAAAATTGTAGAAGATTTCTCCTTTTGTTTTGTCACTTTTGTAGTAATAAAAATACTTTTTTGTGTATTTTTGAAATGTAGCTTGTACATCTGCAGCACAAATCTGAATGATAAAATAAAGGCAATTTTCTTCTAGTACATGCCTTTTCCTCAAGGAAAAAAAAAGAAATAGAACTCTTTACAAGATACAAGACAAATGACACAAAAGTGAAAGGGCACTGATACAAACTGGATAGGCTTACAGCATAATTGAATTAAGTCTTGTGTGCCACATATGATCACAAAGCAGGGCCATGTCTCGAGCACTCTGAATGTAGGGAGGCTGCCAGTCAATAAAAAGACCCTTTAAACTGGTTAAATGCATCATGAGCGTGTACAGAACCCTCCTAGCTAACAGGTGGCTGAATAAAACTCAGCTGGTGTTGCACAGGGCTATAGCATTGACCTTCTTTAGGATAATTTCAGCCCTCTTAAAAAAAAAAAAAATTGTTACTGTACTTGGTGTAGTGGAAACAATTTAAGGATGAATAATTTCTTTTAGTCCCTTGAGGCACCGGTGGCTCGCTCTCTGCTCTCTCTCTCTCTCTCTTTCTGTGTCTCTCAACTGAATTAACATAAAGGAACAGTGACAACAGCAAGCTGAAAAGCCTAGCTGGTGGGAGGATTAAGTATATCATTGAAAGGAATTATGTTGTAAATGACTGGGAGGGGTAGGGGCTTCTGTTCCTTGGTCCCATCTGGTCTTTAAAGAATACCTTGTTGTAATTACCCCCAGATGGCTTTGTGCTACACTGGGTCTGGACAGCCAGGTGCCACTGTACCCTGCTGGGTGTGATATTCATTGCTGCATGCAGTGACAAAAATGGACTTTATTGCAACCTAATTTCTTCCAGGGTATTACACAAATATGAAATGAACATAGCTTATCAAACAAGAGCTTAATGTGCCAGGAGCTGAAACTGTCACACCTAAGACAAGACTGCCTTGTTATTTCACTTTTAACAATTGTCTTGAAAGGTGGAAATATCAACAATTTACAGTGTTTGTCTGCTAATAAATATATATTATATCATGTTAGCTGGTTTTCCAGGAGCTGAAATGTTCAAATTACCCTAAGGCAATTGCTGGAAATGGTAGAGTAACAAAAGCCTATTAGAAAGTCATTTTTATGACAAGATTTGCTGTAGGCTAAGTTCAGGCCTGATCCTGGAAGACATTGGTATATAGAACTCTCCTCCTATGCCCCAGCCTCAGGCCTTCACTTCTACCCCAGATGCAAATAAATAGAAACTTGAGGAAAAAAATAGAAGCACAGGATTGAAAATCCTTACTTATTTACTCCAAAACAACTAACTGTATTTCCAAAAGCAGGGGATCAGCACTTCTTTCCCCACTGAAATCACACCAATGTGTAGCAGGAGAAGTGCCACACAGAGTACACCTCCTCTAACCTCTCCTTCTCCCCTACCCTGCTATTCACTGCTGCCACTCAGGAGCTTGGGATTCCCTCAAAGCAGATTTTCATGGACATGTGCAGACATCCTGGTGTTCACCACTGTTCTCTGAGCCAACTTTCTCACAGCTCTGTGGTGCTGTTCTGGAATAAGTGTAACTTCTCCCTTGGTATCTGTGGACACTACAATTTATTCTGGTATTTCTGACTTAACTATAAATTTGCTAACGTGGAGATTTCTAGCAGTAGGAGCTTGCAGTGTGCAAACCACCATGTATGTATACAGCTTCTCCACCATGTTTTGTACAGCTCATTCATAGTTACCTTACTACCCAGCTACGCTGCCAGAGATGCCACTAAGTGACCAAGGTGCCAGTCCACAAACAGAAATGGCTATCCCAGCAATGTCCGTCCTAGCAAAAGCATCTGCTTCTTTCCTGAGATCTGAAAGGTAGCAAAATGCTGATTGCCAGATTCTCGCAGCTCTATTTAGTCTTAATGATGCTAAGATTGTCCTTCCCTAACCTTTGCATACTTTCTACCACCTTGCATAGTTGAGAGGAGATGTAACTGTGGCAGCATGCTACAAACATGCTTAGCAGATTTTAGTAATTTGTGAAAAAGGTGCTCTTTACATCTTCTAATCTACCTGTGAAAATGTGTAAGTAAACTCACAGCTGAGTTCTAGCCTCCTTCATTTCTATCACCTGGTTAGTAATGTACTTCAGAGACTTTTGTTCCAAGGATCTTTTATTATGTCCTGACAATGAAAATTTTAAGCCTGTGTTATTTTCTGAGATGGAATAGGAGTCTTAGAATATAGAAAAATCAAACTTTCAAAAGGTAATTATTTTGTGGTTTGTTTGTTTGTTTAAATTGTCGCTAATTAAAACATATATCAAAATATGATTAGCCCTATCTTAAAACACTGGTTACATTTTTTAACTTGGGAATTATCAGGAGGTAATTACAGTATCCCATTTTCATAATCCAGACTTGTTCTTTACAGTGAACCCTTGATTTTACTAATCACTAGTTAACTGGACTTCAAATCAGTCATATCAGAAATATCAGAAAATTCCTTGTAAGGTAAAACAGATTTTTCACCCATTTTCTGTGACTTGGGCAACATAATTTTATGGTATGTCTCTATTCAATTCTTACTCACCCTTTCCAGGAAGTTCAAATTCACCTATAAAGCCTCAGTGTCATCTTCCATCACCATTACAAATATTCTCAAAGGAAATACAAGTATTGTCACAGAGACTTGGCAGCCAAGTGCATTAGTCAATCAGGTGTTTTGCTATGAAAGATGATGGGACAAATTTTGACATTAGAGACAAGGTCAGGCTTACACTGACTTAGTGCTGTGTAGTGGAAAATTCTCATGTGTTGACCAAGATAGTAAGAGATCTTTTCTTTCTTTCTTCCTGTCTCCCCTTCTCTATTTCCTTCTTCTCTATTATGTGTTTGAATATACCATATGTATAACTCATGAAGAAAGTCCAAGATATTATAATATCTATCCTGTTAAAATTAGGAAAATAATAGTTTATGTGTGTTTTTCAAAAGCAAAGTCATATCTCAGATACTTACCAGAAGTAATTTTTTTTTTATATAAAAAAGTGATGCTTATGCCTAGCATTAATGAAAACGATCTACATAAGAGTCAGACATGCTTGGGAATATTAGTTTTAGTGTATGCAGACTTCTCTACATGCATGATTTCCAACAGGTCATTAACCTGTTGAAGTGGGTCCAGAGGAGGGCCACAAAAATGACCAGAGGACTGGAACTACAGTGACAGGCTTGAGAAGTTTGGGGTTGTTCAGCCTGGAGAAGATAAGACTCTGGGATGGCTTTATTGCAGCCTTCCAGTATCTATAGGGGCCTACAGCAGTGGGACATTTTACAAAGTCCTATAGTGACAGAATGAGTAGTGCCTTTAAATGGGAAGAAGGTAGATTTAGATTAGAACTATGAGGGTAGTGAGACACTAGAACAGGTTGTCCAGGGAAGTTGTGTATGCACCATCACTGGATGGGTTTAAGACCATGTTGGACTGGGCTTTGAGTAACGCAGTCTGGTGGGAGATATCCCTGCCCATGGTAGGGAGATTGGAAATAGATGATTTTTAAAGTCTGTTCCAACCTAAACTATTCTATGATTCTCAATACTTGAATATAAATTAACAACATTGAAATGATGAAAATGTTAGTTCTAATTTTCAGTGTGCTTTATATTATTATAATAGAAGTTACTCTCTGGCAAAATGAAGTTCCCAAATCCTTCATTTTGACATTAATAAGACCTAACCAAAAATAAGAGTTATCTGAAGTTTGCATATGAAATACAGGGTCTGGTTTGGACACAGTTCTGGACCTTTGCTTTGTCAGTGATGCCAGCTCTGTATTTTGAATGCCCCTCATAGAAACAGTACCTTTGACAAGCTTCCATCAGACTGCAAACCTCTCATCACTCAGCTTTTTTCTCCAAACCTGCTTCTAGTAACAAAGAAATTTGATGGGCAAGAGATGCCACATCTTGCTGCGGAACTTCTGTGCAATGGAAGAAAATCACTTCCAATCTATTAGTATTTTAACAATTTTGTTGCCTCTCTACCTCATCCACATCTGACTATTTTTCAGACTGGGAAGACCCAGTAGAGAACTGTCATCTCATCTATACGGAAGACAGCTAACATTTTGTACCATTAATGATAACTAAAGAAGTTAAAGAAATAATAGCAATGTAATTTTAATATGTATGACTTGATGACATCAGTCAATCTAACTTTGAGGTTCACTTCAGTATTACTCTTGAGAGATTATGCATTTCTAACCAATTTTTACAGCCTATGAGTAGCAATTACCTTGCAAATGTAAAACATTAATATACATTCATCCAGAAGACTGAATGTTTACAGGCAAAGCAGAATCACAGGGCACAGGAGATGACACATTTATTGATGCATTGCACTGTTTTGTCAATAACATTGAAGTTGAATTGTGTCATATTGAACCATTTTGTCAGGAAGACCTTGTGTGATGAGCTTGCACAATTAGGTTTGTTTTGTTTCGTGGTGTCTCATATCTGAAAAAATAAAAATTCTTCTAAGAAGCATTATATAGGCAGTAGTGGCAATGTTTGTTGAGCATTTCTGAACTTTCTGGGTGTTCCTGTTAACCTGTTTATGGTCCTGGTTCGAGAAGTACCATTACAGGATGCATATTCAGAGTTAGCATAGGTTTAGTGTTACATGTTATCTTTCACTTTGCATGGAAGTTCTGCACATACCTGAGTAGGAATTACACAAGATAATAAATTTACCATGATTTACCACAAACAAACAAATAAAACATTCTTGTCATTATTCTGTGTTTTGGGCAAGACTGCAGTTCCTGAGATATGGCTTTGTTTCAGTGCTGGGTGGAGAAATTAAAACTGCTTAGGAGGAAATAAATAAGCACAGACATAAAAATACAGAAAAGAAAGCATGGACCACCTACACATATGCATAGCCGTACACATATACATATATATAGCTAAGATCTCTGATACATATTATTCAATACAGGGCACATGAGAATGCAATGACACAAAATTGGCTAGAAAAGAATATCTATAATCTCTGAATTCATTGACATGTGAAAGAACCTATCCCACTTTTTTTGAGTTATTTGGCTTCTTAGAAACATCTTTCTCTCTCTTATTTTGAGACTTTCAGGGTAAAAAAATGTATTTATCAGAAAGAAATATTTGTAACAAGGTCTGCTCTTAATTCTCAGATTGGTCATTTTAAGACATGGTGTAGCATTGCAGTGCAGTTTTAAAAGTGGTAGCAGAAATTGAGAAGTTCCTCTGACAAAACAGCATGGCCTTAATGAGAAAAATATGACACAGTTTAAGGATGGTGAGTTGAGTGTAAATTTTCAGTATTTGCTAAGCTGAAAGCCTTTTTGTTTCATAGTTGGAATTTACAGGTAATCAAAAATGACTACATCATAGAGTTGGGAATCTTCCACTCAAATCTCACTCATTAAGCTTTCAAATGGTCTTAAAGTCAAGCCAGACCTCAAACCATACTTTAAAAAAGCTGTGAATACTCTTCTACACATAGACAGATCTTTTTAATAGTTATTAACCTGAATCGTTTGACTTTATGGTGATTTATGAACCTTTATGAGGTGGAGCCTTGCAGTGCAGTGTGGTCACCACAGGTAGAGTACAAGTCACTGCAGGGAATATGCAGGTGTTATAAAGCTCTGCTGAACTCTGCCTTGAAAACAACAGGGTTCTGCATTTGCCAATATTATGGTGCTTTAAAGGAGGACGTAGAGATGTGGCATAGACACGCTCTCACCAGTTGTCTATTTGTAGACTACTTCTAAATCAGTAATAGCCAAACCTTGGCTGTGATGATGAATGTGGGAGCTGAGCTAAGACTGTGGTCTCAGAAAGTAAGGAAGTAAGCAGGAGTGGGATGCAAGATAGGGAGTGTGCAAGGGTGACCAATCATTGACTTCCTGGGAAAGCAGGTGGCAAGCACTGGCAGTCACCTTCACCAGACACTTCTACTGTGCCACATATAACTGCCTTCAGCCCTTATCAACCCTTTAGCTCATGGTTGTGCACTGTGCATTTAAGACACAGTCTAACTCTCTAAATTCAGGTGAGACTTCCAACTGATTTCAGAGGGAAGACACCCCCCCTGTAATAACATTTGGTACCATGTCTTTAAATATTGTTACCCTCATAGTCTCTTTACATTTTCCTTTTCATCTATAATTACTGTGTAACTATTCCAATAGTAGATACCTGCTGGGCAAGGGCATCCTGTACACAGACACCTGGGTCTAGAAAGGGTATTTCTTTAGTGCAAGTAAGTGATAGTAATATACTGAGAAACCTACCTATAAGTCTGGTGCTGAGATCTTCATTCTGCAAATAGTTTCAGCAAAACAAGACCACCTGTGTTTGTGGTGTTTTGTTCTGTTTTATGTAAATAGTATAAAACAGAAGAAAATAACTTCTTATTCCAGCACACTAGAATGTATGCATTGAAATTTTTGTTCTTGTTTGGTAGGCACTTACCTCCTTTGAAATATTCTGGAAAACAGGTCATTACACTTAAAAATTATTTATAATACCGAAAAAGACTTTTGTCTTCTGTAAAAATTATTGCCACAGACTAATATAGCAAGTTTACTAGTTCTACAGAGTTAATCAGGAATGGATGTAGTATTCTGGGTTTGTGTGTATGTGTGTTTTGTTTGTTCGGTTGGTTGGTTTTTTTTTCCCCAAGAAGTCTACAATGTATCATTAGGATAATTTGAATTATATATTCTTTATAATGACAGAAATGTTATAGCATGCAATGGTCTGATATTACGGCTAATGTGTTATAAAAACTTACATTTTAGTTTGATTATCATTATCTTTTGATGATACTTGATAAATTAACAAATTCATTTTTTCTTTTGAATGTAATATTTCCCTCCCAGCCCTTAATTCTAAAGTGATGTTTTGTAAGGGTTGTGGTTACTGTAATACCATCACACAAAGTGATCACTCCTGCCTCTTAATGAGTGAGAATCCCAAGAGACAAAACAGGGAGGTGGATAGGAAATTCAATTTTAAACTGTAATGTTCTGGAGTATATGACAAAAATATGGAAACTTTCAAAGAAAATCTTCTTCAGGGATTAAAAGAAAAATCTCATGTTTGCAGGTGTAATGAGCACTCATCATACTCTTAATATATTTCTATATTTAGTGGAATATTTCATAAAAAACCTGTGAGGAACAAGAATGCTCTCAATTTTCTATTTCTCTGCTATTTGCAATTACTTGGTGCACAATGTGCTTTTAAAGCAGGATCTTGAAAACAACCACAGTATCCTGAAAGGAAGCATGTATAACAGTAATCTTTTTCTTTGACAACTAAGATGAACAAATCATTTTTATCAGCTAATTTATTCTTAAATTGAAGAGGTTATAGTTTGAAAGGGCCAGATAGAAACTAGTCCTAAAATATGTAGAAATATATGTATGACCAACAAGAGCAGTATTGTTAACATGAAGATCATTAATAATTCTTCTTCATACACAGAAACTTTTATTTAAGAGAGCACTGAAAGATTTGATAAAAATTAATTTATCAGAATAACTCATATTCCAAAGAGGAGGATGAGAAAAATTCTCTGTTAATTAAGTAGATTTGTTAAATTATATGATCTGCTGCCAGTGGAAAATTCAATAAAGGGTCTGAATAAATTTTTAGTTGCACACGGGGCTTACCTACACCCACAAGAGTATTTTCAGGATTCTACAATTCAATGTAGAAAAGTTCTATCAAATTATACATTTCATCACCATGTTGAAGAAATATTTTTCACAGACGAATTATTCTGATTGTTTAGAGGAACCTGAATTTAGTTCCTTTTGGCTGGAATCAGTGTTCAGCTAGGACAGTATTTACTCTAGCTCCCATGTTTGCTGTAGAAGTCTCATGGAGTCAGAGACATGAGCCTCAGCCTATGTTTCTATTACACTAAAGCAACTACATCAAAACTTTACCTTCATATATCATCTCTGCACAGTTTCGCTGTTGCAACCTTTATTCACCTCTATGTTTAATCCTGGATAAAAGAAGGATGCTTTAAAGAGTAATATAGTGAAAACTGTTCCTATTGCACTTCATTTTCTGACATCTCACCATCTACTCTCTGATCATAGAATTATAGAATCACAGAATACCAGGTTGGAAGGAACCTCAAGGATCATCTAGTCCAACTTTTCAAGGTAAAATAAATAAATAAATAATCCTGATGAATCCTTTAGCGCATACAGATCTCAATCACATTAAACTGTGAACTCAAATTATTCGTTTGTGGATGAATAGTCAGTTTAGGACCTGCAAAGTAAATCAGACAAGGTAGAGACAAAGCTATCTAAATTAAGTTTCAATAATTTCTCCTCAACTATTCCCACTGAGAAGTTTGCATTGACTTATGCAAGTGTGGAGCACGGACATAAACAAGGTCTTGCAAATAAATTGCAATTCCAATATATTTATGATAACAGTCAGCGCATGTCTTCACTCCAAACTTCAGATATGGTTGCCAGTACAGTACTCTATAATTGTGAAGAGAAAAGGTTATTATTCTCTGGCATTTAATTTTTCCTCTCCAATTCTTTTTTTTACTTCACCTCGTACTTTATCCTGTAAATGCAAAACTCTAGTAACTTGTCAGTCACATCTTACAGTGTAGGAAAATTACAAATTAAATTGGGCAGGGATGGCAAAGCATGTTGCCCATCTATTCTGTAATCAAATATCTCTGTAGGTCTACTCAGCAAGAGGACAAGTCAGTTGAAATGCCTGTGCACATTTCTACATGATATTCTCTGTGTCAGCTGAACCAAGCAAAAGATTATGTGGAGATTGACTTCTCTGAGGCCTGCTTTAGTATTGATTCTTTATTAAGGTATTCAGCAACAAAAAGCAATTCTGCATGATTATTCAAACATGCTTCTGAAATCACTGTGAAATATCCTTTGCCTAACTATACCTTCTCAGAGAAATTTTAATGCACACTTTAGAAAATAACCAAATAACAATTTTAAAACAGACAATTTGGAGTCAAAAAAAATCATATCCCTGTCAAAGAGCAGTACAAATTACTGAAAGTTTTGTATTCTTCTCCTTGGATATTGATTAATTTCTGACTAACATGAAGGAATAAACTAACTTAAGAGGAAAGATTGAGGGTCTTTAGCTTGGAGAAAAGGAGACTGAGGGGTGACCTCATCAATGTTTATAAATACATGAAGGGTGAGTGCCAGGAGGATGGAGCCAGGCTCTTCTCAGTGATGTCTGATGGTAGGACAAGGAGCAATGGGTGGAAGCTGAGGCACAGGAAGTTCCATGTAAACATGAGGAAGAACTTTTTCATTGTGAGGGTGACAGAGCAGTGAAACAGGCTGCCCAGGGGGCTTGTGGAATCTCTATCTCTGGAGATGTTCAAAGCCCGCCTGGACGCATTCCTGTGTGATCTGGAATGGGTGATCCTGCTCTGGCAGGGGGTTGGACTGGATGATCTTTCGAGGTCCCTTCCAGACCCTGACAGTCTGTGATTCTG
>JANHFX010011552.1:32114-49577 GCA_027560015.1 Chloroceryle amazona | reverse complement strand
GCCCGAGATCCCGACTGGGCCCCGCCAGGCCCCGCGGGTTACGGAGAGGAGCGTGGTAGTGCGCGACCCTCGCCGGCTCTTTGCCCCAACCCGGCTCTGAGCCCCCCCGGGCCGGCGGGAATCACCTTGAGGCGGCAGCTGCCCTCCCCGTGCCGACAGCCGCGAGTGTCCCCGGGCGGCGGCCCTTAGCAACCGGCGGAGCTCGCTGCCGAGTCTCCCAAGGCCCTTAGCAACCTCGCGAGAGGCCGGCTGGGAGGCGGGAGGGCTGGGCCGCCCTCAGCCCGCCGCCCGCTCCACCCTGCCCGCACCGGGGAGCCGCAGTCGATGCGCGGGGTCCGTCCCGAGCTTGGGGTCGCGTAGGCTCCGGACCGAGGCCTCCCCCCGCCGCCAGCAGCCTCCGTCGCCTCAGGCTTCCCCGGCTGCGGAAGGGCGGCAGCCCCAGAGCTTCGCTGGCAACGGTTTCAAGCCCGCAGCGGCCTCCTTGGCCATACAGGGGGCGTTTGGCTCCCGCCGTTCCGCTTTATAGCGCGTCTTGGTGGTCTCTGAGTTGCCGCCCAAATCAGGCAAAGCAAAGGTGCGAGGAATAGCACTGAGCTGGGAAAAGATTGACCTGCACTTTCCACTCTTCAGCGCTGTGGTGAACCACTCCCTGCCTTGGGTAACTGACAGGCGTTTGCCAACTAGGATGTCCCCCCGAAAGCTCAGTAAACATTCAGCTGCAGGTAACTTGGTTCTTCTTGTCTCCAGGCTGGTGTGTCTGAGATCGCCAGGCTGGGCCCTGGCCTTCTGTACAGTGTGGGTTTTACATGGGAATCAAGTAAATACATGTCCCCTTACTCCAAATTTACATCAGCAGGGGAGCAGTTTGGCTCACTAAATAAAACTATGAATGACAAGGTATTTTTCAGTGCTCTTTTAGCTCTCCATCTCCTCCTGGGATGGAGGTAATACGGCAAATAGAGCAAATAGGGTTTGGGTTTTTTTTTTTTCTATTCAACAAATAAATGTATGATACAAAACACCGTTTGATTTGTAATCATTTTCCATTAGCTTGGTTATAACAAGCCAGAAATGAAGTATAATAAACACCCATAATGATGTTTGGCAGTGTTTACATGGAAGTTGACACACTGTACATTTCCATCCTTTGCTCCTACTTTTTGTTTCTAAGGTTTGATAATGTCACTAATGCTGATGTTCCATGTGGGCATGTTTCTGTGAATGGATCTGTAGCCCCTTCAGTTAACAGGGATCTACTGAAGTGTGGGGATCAACTCTCACAGTAGAACTACTAGCATGTTGAGGCCAGGCATGTAGAATGAACTATTTCTATTGAAAAGTGATGATTCGGGAATGGAAACATAAACCTGATTTACTGCTAGCTCTTCAGAAACAAGGTTTTGATTGTAGCAATGGAGACTCTGTGGTACCTTTAATGTTGTTCTCTTCAGCTCTTTCAAGTGGCCGGTGCCACAAAAAAACAACCCCGGAGAATTGTCTGCTGACTGCTGTTAGCAAAAATACTCTTTATCTATTCACAAGTGCTGATTCAAGTGACAGCACCTCAGTTTGGTGGCTGATAGGGAGTAGAAACTCAGTATACATAACATCCAGTATTCACAGTCCTTCTTGAAAGAGCTTCTGTTTAATGTGCCTTTCCTTTCTTATAAAACACCTTATGAGACAAACTGCAGATATAGTGGCATGGCAGAAGGATGTTCTCATCATACCTGGGGTGTTTCTGAAATCATTCCTTTCCACCTTCTGTGTTTCATACAGCTGCTTCTGCCACGTGTCTTGCAGCAGTTGGAAGCTGGAGCCCTTTCTCTTGAACTGGCAGATCTCGGGCGCCGTTTGGTGTGATCATTAAGGTGCATCCAGGCAGATACCTGCTGAGGGTCATACACCAGAGTGAGCAACACCATTCTAAAATGGATTATGTCGACAAGGATGGAGGTCAGTCACATGAGAGAGTTTGCAATTTGAGGTTTCCAATGTGAAATTGCATATGTGGATTTCACCGCGGTGAAATTCCATTGTATCTTAGATCAAGGCATCCTTCTAATAGCAGAAATATTCTAGATGTTCTCTCTCAGTTCTACAGGAAACCCCCTACCTTGGGAAGACATGAGAGACAAACAATTTCAGATTTCAGTGTTACTAAAAATTCACAGTTCTGACTTCTCTAATGTTAGAAGCTTAGAAGAAACACTAAATGCACCAGTTATTAGCATGTGTAGCATATAAAGTAAGCAAAGTTTCAGACCGTGAAACACAGGGATGTGAGCCATTTAAGGATTAGAGAGAAGTTTAATTTCCATACCTGATGATTACTAAGAAGATTCTCTCCCCATACCCTGAACATGTCCCAAAATTTGAATTACAAGTTTATTCCAAATATTTGTAAATTTAAAGGGTTCCTGCAGTGTCACCAACATGGCATTTCAGAAGGGATCTGTGGACAACAAAGATTTACTGGGCCACTGCTTAATATCTTTATGTCACGGTCTGGGGTCAGGGCAGCCCCTTAGACCTTGACCTTGACAAGGAGTTTGAGAGCACCGTCCGTAAGTTTGCAGGTGACACCAGCTTAGGTGGGAGTGTTGATCTGCTAGAGGGTAGGAAATCTCTTCAGCAGGACATGGACACGCTGAATCAATGGGCTGAGGCCAATCCTATGGGCTTCAAGAAGGCTAAGTGTGGAGTCCTGCATTTGGGCCACAATAACCCCAGGCAACGCTACAGGCTTGGGGAGGAGTGGCTGGAGAGCTGCTTGGCCATAGGGGACAGGGGTGTTGATTGCAGCTGGCTGAATATGAGTCACCAGCATACCCAGGTGGCCAAGAAGGCCAATGACATCCTGGCTTGGATCAGGAATAGGGTGGCCAGCAGGACTAGGGAAGTGATTGTTCCACTGTACTCGGCCCTGGTGGGGCTGCAGCTCGAGTACTGTGTTCAGTTTTGGGTGCTGCAGTATGAGAAAGACACTGAGGTGCACGAGTGGGTCCAGTGGAGTGCAATGAAGCTGGTGGTGAAGGGTCTTGAGAATAAGTCTTATGAGGAACAGCTGAGGGAGCTGGAGTTGTTTAGTCTGGAGTAAAGGAGGCTGAGGGGAGACCTGATTGCTCTCTATAACTACCTGAAAGGACATTGTAGAAAGGTGTGTGTTGGTCTCTTTTCACAAGTCACAACTGATAAGAGAAATTGACATCAAGTTGCAGCAAGGGAGGTTTAGGCTGGACATGAGGAAAAAACTCTATAGGAAAAGGATTATCAAAGACTGGAACAGGCTGCCCAGGGAAGTGGTTGAATCACTGTCCCTAAAGGTATTTAAAAGCTGTCTAGATATGGTGCTCAAGGATATGGTGTAATAGTGGCCCCAGTAGGGTTAGATAATTGTTGGACTTGATCCTAAAGGTCTTTTCCAGACAGAGCAATTCTGTGAGTCTTCTCTACAGCTAATGGTAGGAGTGGGAACAGATGGTCTTAGTGCTAACGGCATTACACCAGGGACATAATTTCTTTCCTTTCCTCTCTTTCTGCTCTGTTGTGCTGTGCCCTCTTTTCCTTTCCTCCATACTACCTGTCCACAAAGCCACCCTCTTGAGCATGACACATAGTTCTGGAGACATTTTGATTTTAGGTAGTTGATGCACAGACATGAGTGTCTCCAAGAATGTTTAACTAAGACTCTCAGCAACTCAGTAGGCAGGACCTTTGTTTTACAAACTAAAGGGATTGGGTTTCAGTATCTGATAGAATAATTTACCATAATCAGTATGCACTGAAATCCCCCTTTATACTTTTCCTTGGCTGATACTGTTTTCAAAAGAACTAAAGAGTAGGGCAAACTACACTTGACAAAAACCTTTAATTTTCTGTACTCAATTCCAGAGCTAAATGAAGACCAGTAAGAGCCAGGATGTCCCCACTTTAGCATTTCCAAACTGATTCTTAGATGTCAGGAAAGGAGAAGGAAGTGTGAAATCTGGCTCTGGAGATAACACAAGAAGCCTGCTTCAATTTTCTGAATGCTCTGACATCCCTTAAGCAGTTTGTGAGCCCCCAGATAAAAGATGAAGACACTTCATCAACCCTTTGATGACCACTGTGGCATTTGTTGCCCTCTCACATCACTGTTTATGGGAGTTTCCCAAATTTGGAGGAACAATGAGCATGTTTTGAAACCTCATTAGATCATAATCTAATCATAAATATCAAAAAGGAAACTGCTTAAAATATTACTGCTGATGGGAAAATCTTTTTAAATAATCTCCAAAGGAAATTTTCTATTTTGGAGGCCATCTGTCCTTTCCTCCCTGTGCACTCTGGGGAAATACTAACCCATTACTAGATGTTTCCGTTAAAACAAACAATAAGGAACTGGTGGGTAAATGGGCATGAGGGTCGCAGGCTGGATCACTTCATACTCTCAGCTGCACTTGGAAGGCTTGTGTTCAAGCACGTCCATAAAGAACTTACATCGTCTCTGTCACAGAAAAAATTATCATGACTTCAGTCTAAAGTTACATCAGATGTGTTTTTACCTTGCCTACTGTGAGCTGAACTGATATGAGATGTATGTAAGCTCCTACAGGAATTAAAACCTAAAATTGGGTCAGTTTACTTATTTGGTAATTAAACTTCAGTTATGCTGACATTTCATAAAGGCTGAAGATCCTGTATTGCTATTCCTGACATCTTTTGTCTGAGAAAAAGAATTGAGAAACAGGCAGGAAATCAATAGGAAATCTCACATAACATTATAAAGCACTGACTCGGAACCATCCCGCCCAGTAACAATCAGCAATGTTATTGATTAAAAATTTAAAGTGGTGAATATATAGACACTGATTTTTCTACCTGTATTTTATGATGCAGTTTTCAATATACACTCTGCATGTGGTTGTAAAAGTAACTACTGGAACCGAGGTTTAGTGCAAGCAATAAAATCTACGCTGCAATGCTAAATAACTGCCTCAATGAATCAAAAACAAAATAAGCTTCAATGACAATATAAATACCCAAATACCAACAAAATGACTTTCTGATCCATAAATCTTTCTTGGTGAAACTTCAAGGAGGCTAAGGACATCAGTGTCATCGGCTCTGATTGACCTCAGTCAAATCTCTTAACATTGGGCTTACATCTTTATTGGAAATTGAGGATAATCAAATTATCTTTATATTGCCATTATGAAAATTAATGACACAGCAGTACAGTATAATAACCAAGTGGCATCGTAAATCTCTGATTTCTTTGCCATTTCTTCTCTAATTAATATTTTGGTCTTTTTTTTTATCATATATTTCCTGAAGGTGGCAGCAATATTCAAGAGTTGTGTGGACGTGTGACTTTGGAACCTGCTGACCTCTAATGGGGCATTTTTTTTCAATGTAAATGTGTTTGTATTTATGGCTACTCATAGTATGTTAAGGTCATGGACACACAATGTACGATATCACCACAGAATATGAAGAAGAAATGTTGACCTGGGGTGATGAGATTGCTTATTCTTTTGTCTGGTAAAAATTCAGAAGCTAAAGGAATATTCCTAATTTTAATTAACATTTTTATGTTGCTTGCAGTGGAAGTTATCCATTCCCTGGCTTCAGCAAAGTCTGGATCATGTACATTTTCTGAAGTGAACTGTTAGCTCGTTTGTGGGCACTACATTAGCACTTCAAAACTACAAATATTATCTGTGATCACTGAAGGAATATTATAGCCTGTCTGTGGGGTTCCTTCTAGTTCCATTCATCCGTTTAATCTTAATCATGTATAATCACAGCTAAATTCACTCAGGCCAACTATCTCACATCAGCATTGCAGGGTTTTAATTTGGAAAGCATCTTAACACTTCTCCTTTTGCCTTAGACCTCAGTATGCCTTGCATTACTGTGAAATGCTTTTGCTGCTGAGGCAAGGCAATTACATCGACGTTAGAAATAGACAACAGTTTAGAGAACTCTCTTCTCCTTTCATTTTGCTACCAGTTGCCTGGTCAGGAACTTGCAGATCCCAGATGCAGTCTGAATGGTGAGTCCGGAAAGCCAGCAAAGATACGTCTGCAGCAGGGCTTTCCTCCCCTTCATCTTTCACCCCAGGACTGCATAATGTTAGGTGACTCTCGTGCCTGCAGGTCTTCTGTCAGCTCAAGGTTGTGCTCTCACGATGGATCCAGAATAGGAGCCTGAGTTTTGGTGCAACTGTCCCAGAAAGCCACTTCTGAGGAGGGGAACAGCATAGCTGCCAATGGCCATGCTGCCAAAGGAGGTGCAAAATCAGTCAGAGGCTTCCCTGTGAGTCTTCACTGGTTCTAATGGACTTGCCAAATCCTCTCCTACTTTCAGAGCTGAATATCTTATCCAGAGAGAAAAGGAAGGAAGGAACTGCATTTATTTTAAATGTAATCTCACCACCTAACTGTGCACAGAACACAAAAGCTAACAGAGTTGTTACACTGGGCTTCCTAAATATCTGCTCCGTAAACCTGATGGCCTTTTTTGTAGTTGTATGTGAATATTCCTGTGCCTTAGAATCGTCCGTCTGTCTTTTCTTCTTGTCCTCCCCAATTCCCGTGCTACCTTGTGCTACCACTTGATATCCTGAAGTGGAATATTTTTATAATTGCTTTATTTTATGATCATCTTTTGAACAGCATCGCTAAAGAAACTTCCTTCTGATTTCCTAATCCAGGACCCATCACACTGACACTTCAGAATCCATTCATCAGCTCTTCCAAGGTGCTGATGTGATATTCTCTTGCTGACTGCTATTCCTTCTTGGCTTTCTATATATTTTAGATCTCCCTAAAATGTTTCACTGCTATCACTTCCCTTATTATCCCATCTTACACTATAAAGTCTGCATAAGAGCCACAATACCTTCTCTATCCCGTTTCCCATCTGTCTTCAGAAAATTGTATCTGTCTGCCTAAACTACAACTCTCCTACCCGCTGGCTTATCCTGCTATAGTTCTGAATCCAATTATCAAACACAATACCATTTCCTTCCGGCGCCATCACACCAAGTGATTTCTGTTATCTGAATATTTGCAGGGAGTCAAATACTTAAGACATTTGCTATGTAAGCTGTTGGTTTATATTCTTTTGTTAATAGAAGCTATAGTCCTGGTTTTAAGTATTTCTTCTAGAAGTACAGATTAATCTAGCCAGATGTGACAGACAGAAAACTTTGTTCTCTTCATTTTTGGAATGCTATGAAATGCTTGAAAAGTACACAAATCACTCTCCTTACTGCTCATTTGAAGCTCTACTCTTTTGTAAGAATTGCTGAGGAGGACAGAATTTGGCCTTTACTTTGCCCTGCTTTATTCCTCTGCGTACTTTCAGCAACAAGAGCTGTGTGTGCGCTTAATATTTTGTGCCCTAGCGAACTGTGACCTCCTCAAACACCAAAGTGATGTTTTAAAGAACTAGTAAAAGCATTGCATGGTAACAGTGTTGTTTCTTTAAATTCCAGAAAGCATTTTTTTCTTACTTTTTCTTTTATTTCACTTAGATAATGTCTGGGATCCTAATGTAATTTTACAACAGAAAAGTTCTTGGAGCTTCTTGGAACAAATACCATGTCTGAAATAAAGATGGGTGAAGAAAAAAACACCAGTCCTGAATGTCATCCTACCAAAAATATGGACTTTTAATGAAAACTGATTTTAAGATTGTTGTGTAGCAGAATCTGTTGCGCAATGGAATCTCGCTGGTAGCACAGAGACATCCCTAAAGTTAATCTAATTTCCTTGAAGAAGTAAAAAAAATAAATCTGTGTTACAGTTTTGAATTACTGATGCTGATATGCCACCCTCATCTCTGGTGTAACTCCAGTGAATTTTATTGTTAAGGATGAATTTGATTCAGGAAGTCTGCAAATACATTTACATGAAGAATTATCTCTAAGTAACAAACAGAATACTTAATATTTTCAACGATATTTATTTTAGTGCTCTCATGGCGTGAGGAAAATTCCAACACAGATATGGTTTTATCAAACTCATTGCAACGAGGAGTAAGACAAATCCATATTCTGATACACCTCTGCAGTAACTGTTACGAATTTTCTAATGCATATCTTATCCCAGACTAAATCATTGTCTCCAAAAGATATTGGAAAGTAAATAAAATATTAGCCATATATTACTTCATTTTAGTATTGTGAGAACAAAATGTCCTTTTCACAAAACCCATATGGCTTGCAGCAAAATGAAGAAATCTATCCACAGAGCAGGCATAACAGAAATTATTAGGGCTCTCTGCCAGTGCTTCAGGATGCAGAAGTGTAAAGCTCATGCAGTTGGACAATCCTTGCATCCTGCTGACCAGGACTTTGAATGTTACTGCCAGTTTCATATGAAACGGCCTGATTTTTTTTTGATCTATCTGTAAACTCTGAAAAAATTTGATCAGCCTGCAAAAAACATACCCCCTCACACTTCTTCAGTTCCAAAAACTCATCTCTCCAATTCTTTTTTAAGAGAATGACCTCCTCCATCCAGGCAATTGCACATACCTGTTGAGGGGAGCTACCCGAAAAATATACACCAGGTCCCTGTTCTCCTGAAGTTTATTTAAATCCCTATAGGGTAGGACTCAGGTCCCTTGTTTCAGGAGGTACTTTTTATCCAGATTTGTGAATGGTCTTGTTCACTGCACTGGATCTGCAGCATACAAGTCAGCACTGCTGAGGCAGGGGAAGAGCTGTGACTCTAGGGTGGGAGAAGTCTGCTTATGATGGGGGTCAGAACTTCATAACGTGGCTTTCCAGTCCAAGAAAATGCAAGCATATCTTGTTTTGCTAAAGATGGGTGTAATCTTCAGTCCTTTCACATAATTAATATCTCATCTGTAAAATGGGCTTTGTGAACTTGTAACGACTTGATTGAAGACTGGTTATACTGGTTGGAATCCCTGGAGTGCTCCTGCAGCAATGCAAAGTATGTTAATAACGTGGTAATTACTATTTTAAAGTCTTATTTCCCTTTCGGCACAATCTTTCTGCTTAACTAAGGTTCCTGAGCTTGCACTGGAGAATAATGTGATAGCTGATGGAAAGAATCCTTGTGGATGTAGACTCTGAGGTGGTGTATGTTGATTAACTTGATTTATGCTGATGGAGCTATCTTAACTAACACCCGTGGAGGATTCAACCCCAGCTTTAAGGAGAATAGACTTACAGCTGAGTAGTTCTTGGCAAAGTTCTCAAAAAACTTTAAAAATACATTCCTGCTTAGTTCTCAGCATAATTTTGCTCGCTACTCCAATGCTTTATAGTGTTTATAGCACTAAATAATTGTAATGCCATTGTGTTTCATACTCTATTTTACTGCTCATACACCATATGCTATTGATGTGTATTATATTGCATATAACTCAGTACAATAAACACAGCATTACAAAACAGAGTCACTGCATTATTTTGGTTTTATTACAGGTAGGTTACCTCCTGTGATGCAAATAATATACAAATATAGGGAAATTATTATTCCCTTCCTACTTTTTATTCAAGAAATAATCCATGGTACGTTAGGTGCAATTTTCATGAAATTTTATACAAACATAGATCTTGGTATCAAACAGTAAATAAGCTCTGCTAGAATTTTATGGGGTTTACACCTGATTTTTAAAATCAGCTTATGTTCGTAATGCTTTGCCTTGGAGGTTACCTGAAGATCACTCCTGAGGGTTATTGCACAATCTCGGTTGTTTCTGAAGGCGAAGGATGCCAAGAATCTCACTTTGCAGAACTGAACCATTTCTTCTTATTATTATTTACCATATGTAGAATATTTTGCATTTTAACCAGAAAAGTCCAATAGCCATCCATCAGAGACCAAAAGCTAAGCTTACCGAGATGAGCTGTTCTCTGCATATGACTATAATCACTCACGGAAACACACTGCATGGCTCTCATTTTGTGGACTTGATTCCAGAATGGGACCTGATATCCAAAAGGGACCACTGAAATAGCAGTTTTACCAGCGTGTGGGAAGCTTCAGTGGCCCAAGGTCCTCAACTCATTCTTAATCATTTTTTTTTGTCTTCCTCAACATACTGAAAAAGGAAGACAAAGGTAGAAAATATAAAATGAGGGACTGTCCATCTTGGTATTGAGTCCATTATTGTAAATTATAACCTACATGGAGTAGAGAAGGGAGTGAGGGGCAATCTAGATCAAATGCACAAGGAACTGCTTATATATGCTATATTTTAAGAGCTTTATCTGAAAGAGAAGCAGCATGCAGCAAAATTCCATCCAGCCTTTCACACCACCTGTCTGTCAAAAATGAGTTGTGTTAGCAGAAGTTATCAGGACATATCTCCCAACGCTACATATCGCCTGTAGCAGAGCACCAGTGCCTTGGTTCATAATCTATTGTGCAAATTAATTTCTCCTGAATAGTTTTTCCACTGTTAGTAACACCGGCTTTGTCCTAACACAGTTATGATCTTACAGCAACACAAGGCCAATGGAGCTACTTCACCCGAATCTTCCCTCTCTTCAGTTTTATGCTTGTGTATCTCAACTATCAGAAAGAAATCCCATCTCTCTACCCTAGCATTAGGGACCTAGCCACGCTTGGCTCTGTCAAAACATGTGGTGCAGGTCCCATGGCTCAGGCTCCCTGCAGTCGTTCCTATTCATCCTGCTGTGACTGTGACACCCCCCTCCCCTGGAATTTTAAGCAGAGACACTGCAGTGGCTCATTTGGAGCAAGTGAAGCTGTTCAAGTGATGATTACACCAGCAGAGCCTGAGAAAATTAATTAATAATTAGGTGTGAAATTAATGTACACCCTCTGTTTTCTCTAGTACTTTTCCCACGTTGCTAATTTGCTTCTGCACCAGCAAGGGACAAAGTAGATTTAAAGAACATGTGTGGGAATGAGCTAAAAGTGTCCCCAGATAAACCTTGTTATATTTGCTAGCTTTTTTAGTATAGTATAGAGCTTCCCCTTAACTCTTGAATATGTGTGACTCCTTAAATCCTAAATATTTTTAAGTCTGTTTAATAAAGACTTAATTTGTTGATGAGAAAGACAAAACAATGTCTTGTCTTTATTCTGTAATATACTATACAAATATTTAGTATATTATTTAATTGTGTCTTATCTTGTGTGTTTGCATTTCAAATGCATTGTTTGAGGGTGTTTCTAGAAGGAGGTAGTAACTGAAAATGGTGTGAGCTCATATTAGGGCTGAAGTATTGTGTATAATCCAGTAACGTGTTGCTGGAGGGATTTTAAATGTCTCTGTATGTTAAGCAGAAGGTTTTACTCAGAGGGAGTACATAAATGAAGTTGAGTGGACCTGATGGCCTCCATATGATCATTTAATTATAGACTGCATCAAAATGCAGCACGAATATTACAGACATTTCAGTGAAATGATAGCTTTGACCGTCACCTGCAGTGTAGGCTTTGGGAACATCTCTTGGAAATCTGAGGTGACATGAGATTTTGAATTTGGTGCTACTCAGGTATCTCATTTCCATTCCAGTCAAGAGTATCATTTTGGTCAGCTAGGAACATCAGAAGGTGAAATGACTTTTGACACGCTCTAGCAGTCTTTGAAGTAGCTCATTTATAAAGTAGATAGTGTCCCAGACTGTTGTTATTGCATATGTTAAGCAAATAATCTGAAAAAAATTGAGCTAACCCAAGGCCCATCTTGTTGAGATTAGCCTGCTTGCCAGTGTGTTAGCAGAGGGACTTGTGGTCCCCAAGCCAGTTTATTTTAGTGATGTATCAAAAGGTAGCACTTTCCTTTCTTTGGATGCTATTTACCATCATATGATCTAAGAATAATCTGCAAGGTAAACAGTTAGGCTACTTGTAAACTGGAGTAGGAATATATGCCAACATTTAGGTTTACAAAGGATAGTATTTACATAGAAATCCAAAGAACAGTTTATGTAAAGGTTTTCAAAGGGCTGATTCATGAAAAATAAGTTAGGAAAATACGTTAGGATTAAATAGAATCTAAATGTTATGACTGGACTTAAATGACTTGATTATGCTTTAAGTATCTGGCACTGGTTTTCCACAGTCCCAATAAACTGATTTTCTGTTTCTTCCAAAACTTGTTTCTGATGTTTATCCCATTTGAATAAATATTTGTTCTTGGACTGGTTGGCAGCGGGGAGGAGGCAAAACCTTTCCACTGAAGTCACTGCTGGTGAAAGTCCGGAGCAGCACCTGCCATGTGGAACATGGCATGTACATGGCTGAAGGACTTCTCCCCTCAGCAGCAGTTACAGAGTTGGCCTGGGACTGCTGAAGCTCACCACCTTCCAGGAGGACAAAATTTAAGGCTCTCTCTGTGCAGTCTTTGGTTAAAACACTGTTAGTGCAAGCTTATTATTATTATTATGGATGTCACCATCCCCTTCTGAGGCCACCCATTCTGCTTCACACATGCAGGGGGAATCTCCTGAGTAAAACAGAATCATTAATCATCTTTTCTGGTTATGGATCCTTAACATTAACCAGAAAGTTTTTTTCTGAGCAAACCACTTCTCTTCAGTGTTCACTTACCAATATATGCAGTTATACCTGTGGCTGTGTGGAATAGCTATTCATGATAATAACAACTTTTCCTGATTTCATCAAATTAACAGAATTGGTTTCCATTAATAACTTCATTAATAACTCAGGTTACTTATTGCTTTTCATTTTCTGTTTGATTTATTTGCTTGGTTTAGCAAGTGAAACTGCCCCTCTGTTTAGTTTTGTCTCTCTCCTATATGTAGGCTGATAGATCACAGGTGTCACAGGGTGTCAGGGGTTGGAAGAGACCCTGGAGATCTTGGAGTCCAACCCCCCTGCCAGAGCAGGGCCATCTAATCCAGCACAGGTCACACAGGAACGCAGCCAGGCAGGTTCTGAAAGTCTCCAGAGAAGGAGACTCCACAACCTCTCTGGGGAGCCCGTTCCAGTGCTCCCTGACCCTTGCAGTAAAGAAGTTCCTCCTCATGTTGAGGTGGAACCTCTTGTGCTCCAGCTGACATCCATTGCCCCTTGTCCTGTCACAGGGCACGAGTGAGAAGAGGTTGCCCCTCTCCTCTTGACACTCAGCCCTCAGATATTTATAAACATTTATCAAATCCCCTCTCAGTCTTCTCTTCTCCAGACTAAAGAGCCCCAGGTGTCTCAGCCTTTCCCCATAGACCCATGTTCCAGTCCCTTCACCATCCTTGTAGCCTCCGCTGGACTCTCTTGATCAGGTCCCTGTCTCTCCTGAACTGGGGAGCCCAGAACTGGCCACAATACTCCAGGTGAGGTGTCACCAGATAGATGCACCTGAGAAAAAGAAATTTAACTTAAACCTCTGTATCCCACTGAAGAAGAAATTCTACTGAACTATCTACAAATGCTTATAGTCTGCAGTTGCCCTGTGCCTTCAATAGTACAATATGTTGGAGGGCCTATGGCATGTCATGTGATTTTTTCAGTAGCAGAATCAGTTGCAGGCTCGTATCTCCATCTCTGTGAGGCACAAGCCTGGTGACAGGGAACAACATTAAAATCCCTAAAACGTGAGTAGAAGAACAGAATGTGTGTGTGATATGCTCCAAGGTTTCATTTCCATCACTTGAAGTCAGCGGTGTGTGTTGGGGGCAAAGCAAGCAGCTGGTCAGAGGTGGGGCACATGCCACTATGTGTGTGTCATCCAAGATAGCAACAATGAGAGGGAGGAGGCTGTCTTTTTGACTCCCTACCAGGCACACATCACCTGCCACCACACCATTTCTCATTCTCCATGGTCTAATTCAGTATTACAACTGATTATATCAGATTCAGGATTACATCTCTCTTTGACATCTAGAGGTTACTGCTTTCAATGCTTAGATGAGAAAAAGAACCAAATGTCATTATCTGCTGAAAAAGATCAAACGTGGGAACCTATCTTTCTTCCCCCTCATTTATTATACTATATAGATTTCCCAATCTTTCCAGTCTCTATGTAGTTCAGAGAAGCTCTGTGTTCCTAACAGCCTTAGAATTCACAGTATTATGGTATATGTTACTACAGTAGCAGAATGCAAGACACTGCATTTTACATGTCTGTCATTTTTTTTTCCTTGTAATTGGCCTGCTTCTTTCCTCTTGCCACAAAATCAAAGCTTTTCCTTTGTCTCCTCTGCTTTCTGCTCAATTTTGCTTGAATTTGTATTGAAAATAAGGAAGTGGGAGAGATTCTGGAGGTACTTGGAGGGCCTTAAATCCCTGCAGCTATTATCAGAGCTCTGTGGAAGGGCTGCCAGCTGTGTTCTTCATTCCTCTCTGCTGTACCAGGCTTTTCTCCTTCCCTCTTCCCTGACCCAGCTCTCTATGATCCCTTGATCCCTTTTCCCTATCAGTTTGGAGCAGAGTCCCAGCATATATAACTTCCTTAGACATGTCTCAGGCAAGAAAGCCCCAAAGTTCCTATTCTTCTTTACAAGACCTGCCTGGCCTCCTCCTTTGCTATTTCTTTCTTTCCCTCTTGTTAGGCCTACAAAGGTCAGGACCTTGTCCTTTGAGCTTTCATGAACTCTGTGTGCTAAGTTCATTTCACTATAAGAAAATGTCACGGTCTATTTCAATCACTGGAAAGACTCCCAGTCATTTCAAAGAGGGTTGGATAACGTTCGTGAGATCCCAGGATGGGCTGTGTTGGTCAGAATTTCTTTCTGTAGCGACCCTATACAGTGAGTTAGAGGAATGCCATAGCTCACCCCAAATCCCCAGAATACTTGCTTGCTGTTACAGTCAGTGGTAACTAGAGCAACAGGGAGGAGCTCTTTCTTGATTTGTGTTGTGAACTATTTGAAATGTGATTAGCTTTTCAGTGATGGTAATATTAAGAAGTTCCACTTCCTTTTCACAAAAAAAAAAAAAAACAATGCTTTTTTTTCAGAAGCTTATTCATACAATCCATCTGCACATTTACAATGATGCCTCAAGTACCAAATATTCCCAGGCTGTTCAACTTCCTTTATCTTTCAAGAAAACCAGATAACACTCATTCTCACTTTGTACTGATATTTAGCCATTTTTTTCCAGCACTACTTTATCCCTATCATATTGAGGTTAACATTTTTAAAAAGATATCCGTGCTTACAATACCCCTTAGTCAATCCTCTGCTAAGCTTGATGTATTTAGCAATTTTAATCATAGCTTATAATTATTCCCAGCCTTCTGTTACTCTCTACTGAATGTCTTCTTCATTAAGTAAAGTTTTTTTGCATATTGAAATGATTTTTAAAACTCTCAGCCTATTAGCAAAGTTGTCCCATTCAGTTCTCAACATTTGACTAGTAAATTGGTGCAACAAGGTGGGCATCTTACATTAATGCTTTTAATGAACTATTGAAGAAAACTGCAAAGCTTGGAGCTCCTCATTTTCTTCCTGTTATCTCTCTCCTAACTATGCACAGCCAGGTATTCATGAGCTCTTGGCTTAATTTCACAACAAGATCTTTCCTCTCTACATGTTTTTTTGCCAATTAGTTCTGACCTAAAGATGCAATTTTGCAATTCTTCCAGCCTTTAAGACTAAATCAGAATATCCTCTGGGGTCTTTTATTTCTTCCTAATAACTAGGATCTTGTGTGGTTTTAAATCCTTGTGCGTCATGTGCTGGATCTGTGCTTTAAAGTTATGTCAAATGAAGATAGTACAAAATCTATGCAAGCTGATCCTCAAATTATGTTTTGGTGGTTGCTGTTTATAATCCTTTCCTCTCACTTTATGATTTCTCAACTGTGGAATTTTTCTTCTTCCTTTCTTCTTCTGTATCTCCACCAACTTATATGTTCAAAGTAATTTAGTTTAGATAAAAACTCATCATGATCCTCCATCAAGGAGAAAAGGGGTGGCTGCAACAGGGATAATTTTGCTATTTCAGACAGCCAGAAGTCACATAGTCAAAGAATGGTGATGTGCAGCAGATAAGCCATTTGTTCAGCACTGACTATGAAATGGAGCTGGGATGGAAGACAAAATCATTTCTGTCAAAACCAAATCCTGAAATAAATTATCAAATCTGATTTAGAGTCCAAGAGAACTGTAAAGAGGATGAGACAAAGGAGGTAGTAAAACATTTTGGAGAGATCTCTGATGTTATCTCATTTAGGCGAGGAAATGGTGATTGTCCCATCTGCTTCAGAATTTCAGGCTTGGACAGGATTCTTGCAGGATGTACATTAAAAAAAACAAAACCAAACCAAAAAGCAAAACCCAACCAACCAAACCAGCAAAAAAAGCCCCCAAACCAACACAGCCAAGCCTGTCTTTCAAGACATGCTCAAATTATCTAGCACCTTGTCCAAGTCGTGCGTCTTTTGCTGTTTTGCCCATTTCATTTCAAAAGCAGTTGAACAAATACACCTTTGGAAATCACATCATTGAATTTGATTCAGTACGATTATTCCAGGCATTGATTTTACCATCTTGGCTCATTTATCAAATTCCTCTTGTAATTTAAGCCAAATAAAGGCTCCTCTTTAATGAATACAATGGTGATTATTGCTGAAGCACACCTTCATTTGTGTTGGCTAATGGCAAGGTGGCAGAGAGCTTTCAGAAATATATGTAATAGTTACCCTCCTCTTGCCATATCGAAACTCAACAAAAGCTTCCTAGCTACAAAGTATTAGGATACTGCCTACTCTTTGGAATAGAATATGAATGAAGGAAACTCAGGGAAGTAGGGATGATACATCTAAGCTTTTTTAACACTTCCCATGATTACCATTCTCACAATTTTTTATATAAGACTTTTTTTTTTTTATGTTTATATATTATTTGCAGGAGGCTTTTGAGAAGGAGTACTTACAGTTAATGAGGCATTTCTTCTTTGTCCTGTTAAATTCTGGTGAGCTTCTGCTGAGATGCAAATGCTGGATACTGCCATTTTCCTTCTTTCACACATGCACCACAAGAAAAAAAGCTATGATAGCAAGCTGAAATATGCACAAACCATGAAGCTCTGTGGCTGGGCTGATTCAGAAGCCAAAGCAGAAAGCATTTTTTCTTTCTAATGAAATCTTTCTGATGCAATTTCTATGACAACACACTGTTAAAACAGTGGAATGAGACCTACGTCCAAATCTCCTGCAGGAACTCCCCAAATCCAGATAGCTCCCTGCAGTATGATATAGAGAGGGAAGAGGGGAGAAGAAAATCTGAGTTCTTGTTAACTATCTCCCAGGCCTGTGTACGGGCAGACCGCATACACGTATTTCTGCAAAACCATCTTTCAGGCATCTCAGTAGACACTTATATATGCTAGGAGTGGGCATATGCCACAACCAGAATATTTTTTTATACACAAAGCAGTGTTAAAGGTAATATTTCCTAACTTTCATGTGTTTAACATTTCAATCAATAACTAGAGTTTCTTTAACATAGATAGAAGCATGCAAATAAATGCTTATGATGCCATTCTAGTAATAAATG
>JANHFX010011552.1:16195-32014 GCA_027560015.1 Chloroceryle amazona | reverse complement strand
AATCAATAACTAGAGTTTCTTTAACATAGATAGAAGCATGCAAATAAATGCTTATGATGCCATTCTAGTAATAAATGAAACAAAATGCACTGTTTTGATAATGAATTCAAATGAATGAATTATGGTCACCATTTGTCTTCTGGAAAAATCTTCCCTCAGCTGCATTCACAGATTTCAGCAGTTTCAGTGGAATTTTATAGCCCAAGCCTTAAATTCCACTGTCAAGCAATGGACAAAATATCTCATGAAAGAAGTGAAATTTAGTGAATGGGATTCCTGAAGACACCAATTTAAAATGAAGCTGAGCGATTAACCAAATTTTGTATCCACCCTGAAGATTGCAAATCCATCTAGTAGCATAGAAGGAAATGCAATACAATTTAATTTACATGGAAGTTGGAGCTATTTCTACCAATAGAATAGTCTTCAGAAGACTGGTCCCTGGGAAAAGCATGGCACAAATCCTCTTCAAAGACATTTCTGGGCACGTGAAGGAGAAGGAAGTAACTGGCAACAGCCAGCATGGATTTTCCAGAGAGCAATTATACCTGACCAACTTGATCGACTTCCATGTTAAACCGGCTAGTTCGGTGGACCAGAGAGAACAGTGGATGTCATTTACCTTGACTTTAGCAAGTCTTCCAACAGTGTCTCCTACAATATTCTTGTAACTAAGCTGGGACATTAAAGTGTGGATAGGTCAACAACGGGTTGGTTGAAAAGTAGTTGGATGGTTGGGATCCAAGGACAGTCATTAATGGAGCTGTTCAACGCTGGTGACACAGGGGTCTGCCTCGTTTAACATCACCACAACAGCCTGGTTTGACCTCAGCATTGAGCCTGCTGTAGTGGGGCTGGACCAAGAGCCTCCTGAGCATTTGTATGCTGTAGCCTTTGTACAGCTGCCAGTGTCTGCATTCTGTACATGATACGTTCAGAAATGATGCTAGGCTTTTGCTTTTGAAAGCCTGTTCTTATCATGTAAGGAACTTTTAAACTACTTACAGGAGGCACTAGGCATCACTGATATCTATAAAGGCTAAAAAATAAGTTAGTTACACCTTCAAATTTAATCTAGTATGGACTTTAAACAGTTTTTAGAGATGAGGTTTGATTGTTTGATTTTTTTTTTTAATTTAAGGAAAAAGAAAACAAAGTGAAGCAGGAATAGAACTACTAACTAAGAAAAAAACCTGCTAAGCAGCAACTCTACTTACTAAAAATTGAATTTATTTGCCAGAATGAACGCTGAGTCAGAAAAAGTCATTGTGAAGCCAGCTGAACACAAAAAGCCATATTCAGCATTCAAATGCATTCACACAAGCTATCATTGACTGGGAACAGGACTGGCTCAGAGCACAGAAATGAATAAGCCTTTGCCAAGTGGAGAAAAACCGAGCCAAATTTCAGAAACCACATCACAGGAACATTTCCCCACTGTGCCTCTGGTTGTGGTCTGGTGGTCTGCTGAAGTGAGGGAGAAGAGAAAACCATGAAATCAGCCAGGCAGCTGTGTCTACGGGCACGGAGCAGCAGGAGGGTTGCAGCACAGTGACAAGGTGCCTCACTGACTGGAACTCTCTCTTTAAAAGCTGGAACTGCACTGAAAAACAAACAAACAAAATTGTTGATTAATATTTACAGTCATTTAAAGAATGATGGAAGGGTGGGGGTTGTCAAAGTGATACCCTGCTTATTGACTCATAGATGTACTCCTCCTGAAAGGGCATGTTGCTTCATCGCGCTGTTTTTTCCTCTCTGCAAGAGTGACAATAGAGAACTTGTGTATGGAAAGAGTCATTCTAGAGACCTTTTTTCACAATGTTACTGAAGGATGCTTTAAATGGCTCTATTAACAGTAATCAAAACTAAATTAATTTCTCTGAAAATATAAGTTACTGTGGGGGATTAACAGCTACATAATGTATTTTGAAGGTATGGTTGGTGGTATTATTATCCTGATATGAACTGAATCAGGCTGTAGAGAGTAGGGGAGTCGGGGGAGGAATCAACAAAGGCTACATTTGCCTAGACCTTCAGGACACAACAGTAAATCTAAAGCAGTTATTTACCTAATGAACATTTAATTCAGATTTTGGGGGCAGAGTGGAAAAGAATCCTGAGATAAACTCTTATTCTTAAAATTTACTAAAGGATTACTAGACAAGACAGAGTTAATTTCATTAATATTCCTACATTTGTTTTCTAGGCTGCAATATCTTTTTTTTTCTGTTATTTTCAGTGGGACCAGAGAGTAATAAAAGCTCCCTCTCTTGGTGCTCCTGAGCAGACCTGCAGATAGCACTTAGCAAGTCTAATGGCCCTGAGGAGACAGTGCTGCAGTGGTAGCTGAGCTGCATTTCAGTACAATCGACAGCTCTGAGCACAGTGGCTTCCTTTCCTTGCTGTTTTTTTTCTTTTTTTTTCTGTGGGAAAAGAACTAAGGAGTCAGCAATGTGAGTCTATCTTAAGCTGCTAAATTTTATTATTTACCCAAAGGATAAAACAAACATTCCCAGAAATGAAACCATTCACAATCTAAATCCTGACCGCATTCTCCAGATGCAAGGTGCCTGCGATGGAAAGCTGATCCCAGGAACCCAGGACAGGATTTCTGCCTACGCAGCAGGGCTGGAGGTTTTCTCCCTTGGTGATGATGAGCTCTGCCTAACTGTGCAGAGTACAGCAAACACCACACACTCATCTGTACTGATGCCAGTGCCCATGGCCGCTGATCTGGGCACAAACAGTAGTCACGAGACCCACGCTGACAGTGGATGTTCTGACTAGGAGATGGCCAGTGAGAGCAATGGCAGTGGCTCTATCTAGTGCAATAATAATGTGATGGTGACAGAAATACTTAGGAAGAAATAGCTGTTTCCTTTGCTTTAGGTTTTTCCTCCAGCACAGCACCATACCGCCTCATATTCTTAGTGGCACACTGTGGAAGTGTACTGAAAACATTTTAATTTTCTATTATTTATATCAGACATAATGCTTGCGGCATTAATGTATAATAGTACAACCTTCCCTGCCATGAAACATTCATCTCGTGCCTGACTGTTAGGAAGAATAGAAAACCATGGTGCACTGAAGAAAACAAGCAGACAGCTGTATGGGATGCAGTGAGCTGTATGAGCCTCTGCCAGATGAGAGAGATGGTCCTAAAGCTCCCACTTTCCCACCAAGGAGGACACTGCTTGGCTAGCATACTACAGATCTGCATAATAAATAAAATGTGAGAAAATACTTCTCCCTTGCTAATTAAAAAAGCTATACAGATACTGCAGTTGCAGGTCGGTCTTCTCCAACGCAGCTACTTGATGGTCTTTTCTATTTTTACTTCATTTTTACATGATGCTTCTAGCTAAGGTTTCCTCTTAATTCCGAGGGTTTGGCATTGTTTAGTGCAACAGTAAGCATTAGGGAACAGCCAGCCCTCACTGTGCCCCGAGAAGGGGAGGAGGAATGAAAATTTAATTAGGGCTATGCAGTGATTTCTCCATACATTTTAATGGCAAAGAAAGAACTATCTACGGCTTGAGTGACAGGACAGGGGTGGTGGCTTTGAGGACAGAGGAAAGGTGTTTGAATGGTGAGGTCATTTCTGACATGTGCAGTTGTTGCTGGAGGAAACAGGGGGCTTGAAATAAAACGGCACCTGAAATTGGTCATTTAAAGTGAAAATAGTGTCTTCTTTAATGCAACAAGCCACACTGGTTTTCCTGTTCTTTTAGATCACCTTATAAATGAATTAACTAACTTCAGCGAGGCCACGTATGGGAAAAGGTTCCACTAGCAGGAGAAAGGTGGATGGTCCTTCAGAGCTCCCTCTGAGTACTCCTTCAGAGTGACACATTGTGAGGACAATAAAATGCTAAGACCAGCGTTTTCCAAAACAATAGTTGATTTTGAGGCGCTTAAATATTTTTCAGGAAACTTTGGTTGGGCCTGATTTTCATGCAATGCTTTATATCCATGCCCTGCAGCTCCCTGCATGCCTCCTTTGCTGCCACCCACGGCTGAAAAGGTCAGGCTCCTACTTGCATCAGTTCTAGGTGATGCAAGAAGCCTCCCCAAACTAACTAATTAGAAGAGCCCTTGCAGCCTCACAAGAAAAAAATATGCTTTGTGAATAAAAATGTCCAACATCTGTTGGTACACCCTTCCTCTCCAACTAATGGCATCTGTTCTGAGAGTGTGCCAGTATATCCTGTGGTGCTCGTCCATAACAGCAGGAAATTGAAAGCTGAAATTTCTATTTAAGGAAGCTGACTAAAGAGTTTGCATTCTCCCAGTTTAACTATTTTTGAAAATCAAGCCACAGTTTAGGCATGCCAGAAAGCAGAGTAAAACCTGCAGCCTCTTGCAGGCTCAGAACAGATGCTTTTGGCTGGGCAGGAGAAGAGAAAGACCAGCATGAAAGACCAGGAGAAAAAGACTAAAAGGTTTGGGGGAGCTACAAAAGAAGAGGTAAGTTGAAAACAGGGCCACAATGAAATTAAAGTTGGCATTATAAATAAAATAATGGCATCATTTTTCCTGGTAGCTCAAAGCCGTGAGCCTGCTGACGGAGTAAACTTGTTGCTTAGTTCCATCTGCACTTGCTGATGGAAACTGTCTTTAGGGATGTAGAGCCTGGAATATTCTTGAATGTGTTAATGCTATAAACTGTTCATAGATTAGCGTATGCTGTCACAGAAACACTTGAATTAGAGAAGGAAATGACCTGTCATACCAACTTTGCAAGAGTCCTTAATGGCCTCTTGCTGATCTACTGCATGCAACTAAGTGACTGACCCGGCAGTGATCTGAGACATTACAAAATCTTATCAGCGAGCATAGATCCTGTTTGTGCCTGCAGCCAGCATACTCAATTTACAGGGAAAGCTGAAAGCCCTTTGAAAGTTGGCCCTTAAGGTCATATCCTCTGTTCTCAAATATGTCAAGGATTTTTTTGCATACGCTTAGCCACTTCTTCAGAAGTGTCACACTGCCAGTATTGAGCCTTTTCAGTTTAATCTTTTGCCATGACTTTCTCAACTTTCAGCATTCTTTATTTCAACTGTTTTAACTCTGTAAACTCACTAATTTGCATCCTTCTTTTATTACTGTTAAGAATCCTGCTAGGTAAATCTGAAGGCGTTTAGAACTGTAAATCTCAAGCTGGATAAAGATAGAACACTTAATTTCTTTAAAGCATCTACTTTAATGAACACTGCTCAGTGGAATATAAATCAACTAGTTTACAAAATACTGAAATCGGTTCTTTTAGATCGTTCTAGGGGTCCAAGAATAACAAACAAGGCAAAATTAATGTTACCTAATTGAGAAGCTGCTAACTTGAATAATAAACAAACTGATTCAGAAAGGATTTAGTGGCACGCTGGTCAATGGATAGAAGGCATGTGGGGAATCTAAAATTATTTTACTTCTTTCCTTGGCTTTGCTTATTTTACACTAGTAAGATAATCCATTGGAAGTCCTCCTTCATTTATAATATTGTAACTGGGAGATGGGAGAATCTGGTTGAAATAAACTGCCAAAATCCCCCCAAGTACGAATCATGTAACCAGGAGCCAAAAGAAAACACAAATTACCCAGGGCATGATCCATGTTAAGACACAGATTCATGGACTTCATATTAAAAAGGTTTTCTGCTAGACTTCTTTTGGTGCATAACTGCTTAGCCCTTTTCCCCGACAGACTGTCCACGACAGAAGTGAGCAAGTGCTCAGAGATTCTTGCAGCAGTCGCTAGCCTTTGCTTCGGCTCTGTCCACATCTGGGTCGTGAATTGCCACATCATCAGTGCTGAGAATGACAGTACAATTAACAATGAATGACAACACTCTGTTTAGCGAACTCAAAGGAATCTCTGAAATTTGTTTCCAGCCCTACCTGGGGCTCTTGATGGTGGCACAGGAGCAAGTGTTAACCTGTTGACTCTGTGAAGCACGCTGCGGTGCAGAATTGGGCAATGCAAAACTGTCTTGTTTGGTATTTCTGAGTTGTTGTTGGCAATAAGGACTGTGAAGTACCCTACAGATGTACTGAACATGCTTTGGAACAATGTTAAGATAACAATGGGAAAATAATCCATCTGTTAACAAAATCCAGTTTTGATTCTGAAGCAATTCACATGAAAATTCCTTGGTTAAGTCTGACCTTCTTTTGCTATATTACAATACTTTATTGTGGCTGATGGTTTTGAAAGCTTTTTCGGGGGCAATAAGCACCAAATTTAGTTGTCTAAAAATGGCATTTGGTGTCATTTGAGATGTCCTCAGGCACAGTGTCTGGTATCCCACTGCTCCAGAACAGTGTAGGCATCCTGTCTGTCCTGTGTCACATCTGCCAAACAGCTGCGGATGTCTCAATGCTCCATCTCAAATGGCACTAGATGCCTGGCTTAGTCCACTGAATCAAGCCTTCTGTTTCCTTCAGGTGAGCTGAAGCTGAAGGTGGGTTTAAAAGGAACTATTAAGGTGAACTAAAGGCAAGTCTTGTCAGAGAGACGAGTTTCTTTTCCATTTCTGTGACTTTATTCCCAGTCCCATGGATATCCTAAGCGCACCAAACAGCCCTAACCATGTGCAAATACAGGCAATTTCTCCAAGTGCAACTCATGCAACTGGATTTCATCCTTAACATCTGCTCCTACACTTTGTGTATGAAACAGTACCTGTCACTTAGCCTAACTAAGTTCAGTCTGTTGGCATTTTCTTAATACACTTGTTCCCCTTAACTCTGAGGCATTTCATGTGGAAATGAATTACAGTGTTGGGTCAGAGCTGTGAACAAATTAAACAAAGGAAAATTAAAAACTATCAACTGCTTTTCTTTATGTTTAAAATAAAATACAAGGGCCTATGATTTCTCATCAAAGGATCAATTTAGCTTTAGCAGTGTCTTATTTAACATGCTTTCTAGCACAGAAAAAAATTCCTGCTGTCATGGAAGTTTTTCCTCCAAGTGACATCTTTATTGGAGTCTGTTATTCTTAGCAATTTTGAATTTTCCCAGGTAAAATGACAATTCATCATTCAGAAGTGATGTTATCACTCAAATTAGGACCCACCGGTTTTGTTTTCCTGAGAAGCAAGAAAAAAAAGTCAAATAAAATAGACAGCTAGTTTTCTATATCAAGAAAATACTCCTTCATGGATGACAGGAAAAAGAGGCATAGGTGTTTGGCATATTAGAATCTGACTGTAGTTATATTTCAAAGAATGAATGCACAAGGTAGAAATGTGATACTTGTCAGGTTCCTAATGCAAAAACATCTTTCAAAAGCTGCACAGTTGAACTCACCTTGAAGAACTCTTTACTGAGCTCTAAGGAAGAGCTCTGGTTCAATGCACATCGAAATGGTGGGAATTTCATAGTGGAAAAACAGAACCGAGTTTGATCTCTCAAGGTCAAACCCAGGCAAGAGCCTTAGGATGTGTCAATGGAAACAATTTTATATTGTGGCAACAAATGAGAAACTAATTTTGTTTTGTGTTGTACTTACATAAATTTAACTGTTACTGTGGTCCAACAGGTTGAAAACTGAGTATTGAACTGCTTCCACTGAGGTCCCTGAGCCGTGTCCAGGGTGGTCCACGAGAGGTATTCCATAAGAATAAACTCATGCACTGCAGCTGCCATACTAGGAGAGGCAGGGCCAGCAGGGACAGTTAGTAGATGGATCAGACAAGGAGATAGACGGGTGTCTCCCATGTGAAATCATAGTGCTCGGGTGGCAAACTGCTCCAGTGCAGCTCCTCCTTACCAAAATTCCTGTTGTCCAGAGAGAATTTCTTACTTCTGATGATGGCAAGTTATAAGGAAAAAAAAACAACCAAGCAAACAAAAAAAACCCAAACAAACAAAAAACCCAAACAAACAAACAAAGAAACTATTATTTGTAAAGAAAGATTATCTTATCCCTCAGGTTTTCTCACCTTTTTGCTCCTGATTACCAAAGTCTGCCAAGCTTTCTCAGCCTAGCAGTCTCTAGTCTGACTGAAACTCCATAGGGAGTGCCTGGGCAGAAAGATGGTGTTCATTTCACTACAATCATCTGGAAGATGAAAGGTGCTTGTGGAGCAGGCTATGTCTTCACAACTATCACGGAGACAGCGGCATACGCAGCAATTTGCCTGCAACAGTAAAACCGTACACTCTGTGTGCTCAGGCAGGTGACAATGTTAGACTGATATTGCCCAGCTTCTGTCAAGTTTCCAGCTTGTGCAGCTGTTGGGAACATATGGGCTTTAATGTTCCTGTACTTAGCAATTCTTCCTCTTGCTTTTCCATACATACACACACATATACCACAGCCTGGCTCTACTGAGCACTCTGAATGTTAAAATAACAGATTTGCATTCAGAATAAGATAGTAATGAATTCAACTCACTTTAATTATTCAATAGCTTCACTGCTGTGGCACAAATCTGAATGTATTGCCAGGTCTGTGATCTGCTGCTTTGATACTAGTAAAGATTTTACTGCATTTTAAGTGCATTCAGCTAGGCATGTAGGAGAATCTGAAAGCTCTGAGCTAAGGCACAACTTGATTCATCCCTGAAGGTTTTACAGGTATGGAAAGATACCGTGTTTTAGCTGGCTACAGTAATTTAGATGGAAAGGTAGGTGCTGCAAATTGCAGTGATAACTAAAGAGAATGTTGACAGCAGGAGAAAATGATTTGCCCTGTTCTTCCAAATATGGGTTCAGTCCAATCTGTCTTTTTAATTGGACTGTAACAGATTATTAAATGTTTCAAATAAATAATGGAAGTAAACTTCAGCTAAAATCCTGCTAAAGGGGAAACTGCCTTTTCTTATAATGGTTTGACGTGATTTTTTCCTGCATTCTGACAAATACACAGCCATCCATATTCTTGCCTCAGTAAGACGGAAACTGTTCAGATTAATAACTGGCTACTTGGGTCTCAGTGTGAATTTCTACTAAAAATGTTAATAAAATTGCCATCATGCTTTTAAATGGGCAGACTATGAACAACTGCACTACCCTGCAGCATCATTTAATAATTCAGCAAATTCAAACACATAGCAATCTTGAGAATTTTAGTAATTAAACTCCACAGTATAAGCCAACTTTTTTCCTCATGCCCCGATTCAAGGTAGAAAGAAAATTCAACAGGCTTTCCTTTTGGCAAATTATGCTTTGGAGAGAAGAACGTTAAGGTTAATCCTTCACCAGCTAAGTTAGAGAGGAATTCACATGCCTCTTTCTGTTTACAGCTGGAGGAAAAGTTGCAAGTAAGGCAACCAGCTCCTAGAATCACAGAGAAAATCACTGCTAGGCAAATCTGCCTCTCCACAAAAATGCAGATTTACTTCCCACTGTACTCAGAAGGTGAAAAAGCTTTCATTTAAACTGTTGGTACCAAGATAAGGGGAATAAGCTATGAACCTGTTGATCTTTTGGCAAGCCACATTAGTGCATTCACCTATGCTAAAGCACAGCCTTGGAAGCAATTATTGGGTAACAATCTGGAGCATGGGAAGGCTTATCTACTGGAGAAACTGGATCAGTAGATGACTAGTGGAACCTTCACGTTGGGAGAGGCACTGAGGCTGATAAGGTCCCTGCAGACTGGAATATTCTTCCCTGCTTAGTTATCACAATCCCCAAAGGGTTTTCCTCTTCTTTCACTTGGAGATAAAAGTTTGCACCTGCTTACTGGATACTAATTATTCTGATTTTTCAACTTGTGAGTTTTAAGGCAGGCTATCTGTCCCAGATAGAGTAGATACAACTGGTAGCACAGTAACTTTATGTTGAAAAAAGTTGCTTCTGTCGTTTAATCCAACCACTTTCACAGCTATAGCTTCCTTCCATACATTGACAGAGGTAGTACATGTAGAATATAACCCGCTGGACAAAAAAGGAACAGTTTCCAAAAGCTGGGGGGGGAAAAAGCAACGAAATGAGCAGGAATAAGATGTCCCCAAACCATTAATGGCATGGCACTGCATAAGTGCACTCTGTGACATTGCATGAAATTCATAATGGAGCTACACTTCTCATTGAGCATATCCAACCACTAAATCTTACATGCATGAGATACTTTTAGGGATTATCTTTCAAAGTAAGTCTTTCCATCTGCGATAATGCCTGTTTCCTACATTTATCCATTATTAGCTCCACCCCGAGCCCACATTGTTCGGATACTCAATCTAATTTTGAGAACTATGTTAATCCAGGAAAAATCTTAATACTGACTGAACAGGGAACATTACTCATTATGAATCTAAACAGAGAACAAAGTAAAAAGATAAACAAAGAAAACAAACACCCCCAAAAAATAAAAATCATAACAAAAAAAAGGCAAGCTGAAAATTTAAGTCAGTGTGATGATCACAATGAAACAGATACCTCTCTCTGGGGTGTTTTGAGAACCAATCAGATTACATTTGCAGAAGTAAAATCCACACTGAAGCATTAATCATATCACTGTTTTCTAACAGTTATATTTCATACAGAACTATGTGCTATACAGAACTATTTTCTTCCATGAAAAACTCACACTTCTCTAGGATGCAGCACTATTAAGTGCTTTTCTGTGTCTTTGGGTCTTTCCAGCTACTGGAAATTCTAAAATATTACAGTATCTTTTCTGAAGAAATAATAGTTTACTAGAAATTGCCATTGCAGTCTGTGCTTTCAAGAAGTCAGTGCACATCCATCATGCCATGCATGGCTTTCAATAAGAGTTTTTCATCTTGTTTCATTGTCTTTGATTTTAGGTTTAAAAATCACCTGTGACTTTGGGAACATCTCTTTATACTGCTCAGTTCATGGTGATTAATCTCCACAGCCTTCAAAGAGGATGCAAGAAGTAGACATCCCTGATTTCCCTGTGACTATATTTCATCTCTCTCCACTAGAATGAAAGAGTAAGCCTCAATTGTTGAAGTACAAAATCAGAAATTTAGAGCTGGAAATAACTTTTGTTAGGTTCTCCCACCTATGGTTTTGCCATTTCAGAACTGGTGTCTTTTGACAGCTTTTGTCCGACTTAGTTATAAACAACCCAGGCCATACAAAGACTGAGAACAAAAGCAATTAATTTTTAGTCTCAATCCCCTGATAATTAGAAAATATTATCCTTCATACGAGATCAGCTGTAGTAGTCTGCCTTCTATTTTTCAATTCTTGTATTTCCTCACCTTCCCTGCAGAAAACCAAATCATCAGGCAAAGAGGAAGATCCCAAACTTCACCATTATCCTCCGTTTCAGTTTGTATCACTGACTTGGAGTGTAAATTACAGTCTTCTGCCTACTGTCTCGATTGGTCTGTATGTAATTCAGATGCAGCCATCATCGGAAGATTTATCATAGGCACAAAAACCTTCTGCAGGACAAATTCTGTGAAAGTGTAATTTTTAATTAAAATTCATGTCTGCTTCATTATCATCAGTGGAGTCATAAATCTTACGGCCGAGAGAAGATAACTTGATTATTTTGACCTCCTAAGTACTCTACCAATTATGCTTTGCCTTTTTTTTTTTTTTTTTTTTTCTTTTGGTATCTTTATAGCTTTTTTACTGAGCCACATAACTCAAGATTTCACTACAACATATCCACTGTATTCTACACTTTCTTAAGGGCAGTCGTACGGGCTAAGCCTTACTCTCAGGGAATGCTTCATGAAAATCAAATATTAGAAAAAATTGAATGTGGTTTGGTACGTATCCTTTTAGTAGGGGTGAACTAGAGGAATAGACATGATCTCTTGGAAGATCCCTTGTGGGTTTAAGATTAAACCAATCAAACAGCAGCAAAAACATCAACACGAACTGTAGCCTACAAATAAAACTCACGTTGGAAACAAGGGTTGGAATGATGAGTATCAGGAGCATTCCTGAAATACATGAATGTTAACATTTAACTGGATAATTTTGAACAATGAGTACATTTATAATCATCAAACTGAGCTTGGAAGTATCATGTAAAGATGGAACATGTTTAAATGACTTAAATATACTGTATATAGTCAATATAATATTGACTAAAGCTATTGCAGTCAGCATTGCATGACTGCTACAACTCAGAAGTAATAGACATGGTAATATTCTTGACTTCCTGCTAAGTTCTTTCCCTTAACAGTACAAGTGGAGGGATGACCTGTGATTTGATTATATCACAAATAGTAACAAGAAAGGGTTTAAATTCCTGCTGCTTGCATCTGCCAGTGACATCATGTTATTGATGACGATTTACCTTACACAGTTGGGTTTTTAATGACTCAAGCACATACAGTGGCCTTTCTGCAAGTGACAGCAAGTAGCAGCACGCCCTTACTTATCATTACTGATACTTATTTTTTTTAATTAACTTATTGCAAAGGACTTTCAATGCTTCTAGAGATAATTAGATCTCAAGTGATCTAAGTATCTGGGTTTACTGCAGGTGAACGAAAACATTAAGGCTTGACATACAGTCTCTGAAATGGAAATTGTTGTTAAAACAATTGCTCTATCATATTGCCCAGAAGCATTTGACCAAATCAGTTCTGAGTAATCACTCCATCTACAGCTGACTGACATCTTTAATGAAAAATGTCTGTGTTGTAGGTTTATTGACAAAAGGAGACAACATATTGCTCCCAGAAGACCTGGAACATTTTAGTAGAGTAATATGAATAATAGTAAAGAACTTGGAAGACAATTAATGGCAATTAATTAGTTGCTTTACTAGACCTCGAAAACTCTGGGGTACTGGCCAAATCAGTCCACTATGTGCATTTTGTATTTCATATATAACACAGAAAACCTGCTACAAGAGGAAAAATAAGGGCTGACCTCTGATTGTACTTGCCTTTGGTGAAAGCTGATTGATTTTGCAGATGTTCCGAGCTGATAGACAGCACAGCAAACATTCTTGCAACTTAATCTTGGCTTTCACTGAAAACCTAATACCAAACTGAAATTATCGATTCAGTTAATCAGAGTCTGAAAATGTTATGGCAAGTATATATTAGAGGCAATGATGTAAAAGACCTTGGAATACATTTCCAGAATCACCATGTTTCTGGTAGAAACCCTTCAAAATTCACGATTTTCAACTTCTCAGATATTCACTCCTGAAATAAGAGAAGAATGGCCATATTGAACCAAAACTCTTGATGTCTGAGTGACGTTTTTTGACATTTAGAGTTAATTTTTTGCATTTTTTTTCCCAAGGGGGGGATGTAGATCCACAAAAAAAGCATATTGTTTTTTAATAGATACGATTAAAAAGTGTTTATTTCTGATCGTGTGTGCATACACGAGCCCATGTATAGGCCGATGGAGGTATAAGGGATCAAGGAACCAGAAAAGCTGCTCAGTGCCTTTCCGATAGGAAGAATGTCCCCTGGGACACACGGGATTCCCTGCTGGCACGGCTGCCTCTGCTCTGCATCCTTCTTGAACTGCCTGGTCTCCTTCCCTGCCCAGCACACCCCACTAAAGCTGTCTCACATCCCCCCCTAGTGGGACCTGGCTGAAACCGGGACCTCCTGTGAGCCCCCGGGTCCCCCGCACCTTTCCAAACAAAGAGTTTCTTGTGAAACCTCAACCTTGAAGAAAATCGAACTTATTTTAGGTCATCTTTAAGTTGTTTTGAATAATAATATAGCCAGCAATAAAACTTTTTAAAATGAAAAGTGTGTATATTTTTTTTTTAACTTTTTATTTTATTCTTTATATATTTTGTTGTTTGTTTTTTTTTCAGAGTCCAGATCTTCTTTTAGATTTAGATGTGGTGTAAATCAGAGTAAGCACAATATGGAAATTCCTATGTGCTATCCTTCGGTTTCTTCCAGATTAATTTGCTGTGCTTGCAATGACACTTAGAAAAAGTGCCAAAACTTCCAACCCTGCTTAGGACTGTGACGTTAAACAACCCATTGGACATTTTGCCCAGGAGCAGTTATTCTTCTTGGCACAATCTAAAAACTGTGCCTAATATATCTATCTGCTACCTTGGTTTGCAGAGCTGCACAGACATACGAGCTCGAAGCAAACCCAGCAATTAGCAGAGACATAAAGAAAGATTACATTGCAGCATCACATTTAGAAATAAGATAAAGATTTTGGCTTAAAGACACACAATGTTTCTGGTGCTGAATTATGCTTTAGGTCTTTCTGCACTGCTCTAAAAGCCTGAAAGCTCCAAGTCAGCAATAACCATGTCTGGAGGCACCTAATTTTCTGAGAAGTCACTTAATTACTTCTTGCTGTGACTGCATGGAGCATGCTGGTCTCAAGAGCATGAAGCTGCTTGGTGCCTTGGTGTGTAGGGTCTGTGTAAGGAAAGCATCTTTCTAAGCTAGAATAGGTTGGTCTTGGGGGGTTTGTGGTTGATCATCGGTGTGGCCGCACTTGATTAGCACTGCAGTCTTAGGATCCTTTGATGGATTAGATCTGCAAAGCTCATTGCTATCCTACTTTACGGAATATTTTTAGTATCTTCAAAAAATGTCAGGCAATGGTAGTATTTCTTTTTTCTCACTCTTTCTTGCTTTTGTTTTCACCCCTAAGTCAAAAATCTGGCAACCAGTTGTAGGTGTAGGAGAATAAACCTTCCTCGGGACAATTTATAGAATAAAAGAACCAATTTGCTTTTGCCTACTAATCCTTCACTGAGGAGTTTGCAAGGGAGTCAAAAGCAGTTTCACTCATTTTTAAGTGTATCCTATTGTCTTAAATGTGTTTGCCCGGATTTCATAAATATTCAGAATACTTATATGCAGTATATACTCAAGTCCCAGTTACTTCTCTGATATTAAATCCACACATAAAGACCATCAGAGCAAAACCCTTTCACAAAAACTCGTGGTGAGTTGTTACAGCAGAGCCCAGTGGTAGAAGTGAGCTGTTTTATGATGATAACACCAGGGCTTCCAACAGATAGGCCAGCACTTTTCAGCTGTAGTCTGCAGGTCAAGCAGATTGCATATCAAGGACTTTGAGAATTTCACAAGGAGACTTCTACATTTCCATTTCAAAGGCTGGCAGAGACACTATTTGTTCTTGATGTGGAATACCTACTTGAAATCAAATGGTATTGAGGGCAGGGAACAAAAGTTGAATAAATAATGAAGATCTATTTATGTGCCCTGGAAAGAAAAAAAAAAAAATTCTGCAGGTGCATCAGCATCACTTGACATGAATTCATGAAATTATCTCTGCTTTATGTAGCATTTTCATGAAGTAATCCAAAGAGACTTGACTTTGGTTTTAGCATTTTACTTGCACTCTATAGTGTGTGTTTCCCTTTCCTGTATCTAAGATTAGTCCTCATTTCTGGCTCATTTGCCTAATCAGCTTGATCTTCCTTTACCAGTAAACATTTTTGGCAGTTTCTTCTACAGTTACCAGCTTAACTGGCTTCATACCCATAACTATTTACAAGTTTCAGAAAAGCAATTTACCCAGATAAGTATAAACAGTGGCTAGAGAAGTTCATCCAAAATGTAGCACTCAGTTTCCATAAACTACTGTGCAATGGGTGGCAAAAGGAGTTCTCGGGCTCCATGAAGACTGCATCAGCTTCTGCTGCAACTGTCAGAAATAAATACACCTTCCTCAACACCATGTGGTGAATACTAAACCCATATTTAGGAGTATTTTTGAAAAAGATGTTAAAAAAAGCACAAGTTATCAGTGTTCCGGATTGTAAGGTTCCCAAAACATGAAAGCAGCTTTCTCACATAGTGTGGTGTGAGAGTCTTTGGACTTCTACCTTGTATCTTGCAGCTAGTGAAACTTTCTTAAAAAAAAAAAAAAAAAAAAAGAAGAAAAATACGGCACTGAT
>JANHFX010011552.1:0-16185 GCA_027560015.1 Chloroceryle amazona | reverse complement strand
AAAAAAAAAAAATGACTTTTTCCAAGTAGGGTGGGTGTGGGGTTTTTGGATTTTTTCCTTTTTTTTTGCAGCTAGGAAAACTTTTTTAAAAAAAAAAAAAAAAAAAAAAAGAAGAAATATACTGCACTGATTACCCAAATTTCATCCAATGTCATTTTTGAAATATTATTATTTTAATATTTTTTATTTTCTTGTTGGTGGTGTTGTTTTATATGTTCCCAAAATACAAAAAGAGCAATATTTTCACAAGGTTGTAAAACTGCATTGGCAAATTGGTACCATGTGAATTTTGTATTGACTGCAAAATAGATCCTGACTTAGACCTTCAAAACATATACATGAAAGATAATTACATATGTATCAAATATTATATATACATATCATCTCTGCTTCCTGAAACTGTCAGCTTCTGCACTGAAACTGAGACTAAATGAAAATAGGGGAAAAAAAGGACACTTGCAGGGTGAAAACCTCATTTTCTACCTTAGTGGTAGAGTGCTTGGCAGGGTGACGAGATGTCAGAATGTTGTTTCTTCCAAAGGGACGTTTTCTCTGTGTGGCACTAAACTGCTAGTAGCAGTGATACAATATCATCCCTCAGCCATTACACAGACTTTCTGGGGCTTCTCGTTCTCTGCAGGAAGGAGTGAGCTCAGATTCTCTGAGGATAGATATCATTCCACTCCTGGAGTTTCTGGGGATGCTCAAAGCAAACAGGAATAAAATTGGGAGGTTCAGGTACACAGCTGAGGACTCAATCACTGGTTCAACCAGAAGCCTGGTATTCTGTAAATATTAACACATTTATGGGTTTCTTTTCTGAATTATTTCTCAGGTTAATGAACTTTTCCAACCATAAACCTAACACTGCCAAGTCCACCGCTAAACCATGTCCCTAAGTGACACATTTTTTGCCAACTAAACCAGCTTTCTCTACAGGAATATAAGATGCACCCATTTTCCTTCAGTTGTCATCTATCTTGCTAATTAAAGCAGTAACTTGGAAGGCTAAAGATACTGCTTTGAACTTCACAGTCTCAAGCAGGGCTTGCAAGCAAGTTTACCACTTTAGGGGGCAAATGTTCTGATCATTCAATAATTAGCAAAATCAGCATCAGCAGGAGCAAAATCACAAGTGGCCTCAGTTGGTAAGAAGTTTGTGGCGTGCGAAGCCCCACGTGGCAGCCCATCCTGAGCTGCTTTGGAAAACAGGCAGCAAATAAGAGCCTGGGTAGGGACAGATGTGGCAGTTCCTCGGGTTTCTTGGAGTTTCTGGCCAAAGCCAGGATGGGAAGGGGGCTCCAGGCAGTACAATGTGGGGTGGCTGCTGCCTCAGTTTTGCAGGAGTTCGTGTTTTCACGGAGCTGGGTAATCTCAGGGTCAAGGCTGCTGGGACAGAAATCAGGGCTTGTGTGCCTCAGTTCCCCGTGTCTGTAGTAGGATCTAAATTTATTCATTCTCATCCTCAGTGCTTACACTAAATCACATTTAAAAAGCACTTATATAAGGACACTTGTTTGGGGTTTTTTTAAGCAGAAGAAAACATCTAACTGGTTTTGCCTACCAATTTTTAATTAGACTTTATATAGAATAAGTTGCAAGGAATAACCTTGACTGTAAGAACACCAAAATAATTCTTACATTCCTATCTTCTGAAAACATTCCGTAAATAACATAATAGTCTGAGATTATTGGTACCAATTTTGGTTTTCATTGTGATCAAGCTTACAACAGCTATGCTTCTGGATAACATGTCAGTGTTAGTTTTGAGGGCAGGTAATTGGAAGTTGTTTCTTTTGTGTGTAGCCCCAGAAAGTTGTGATTCTGCTGGGTTTTATGGAGCTGGCACATAACAATAGCTGGCATATAAGAGTTAACCCTTAGTTTAATGCTCAATTCATTACAACTAATTGCTCTCACTTCATTGAACTGATTTTATTCTGTATGCTTTTGATCGTAGTAGTCTGTATTCAAGTTTAATAGCTGAAAGATACTGTTATCTCTTACGTGTTCCCTTATGCACCGTTCACGTTTGCTGAACAGTGCTAGCAATACCTAAGGAGCAGTTCCCAGCCTGAATTGTGGAGTCAGGGCTTTTTCTGTTCTTTATGGCTTGTTTGTACATGTCATTAAATTAGTGATACAATGAAACTCAACTTCTTTTTTCTTTTTTTTTTTTCCTTCTTTTTTTTCTCCTCTCTTTTTTTTTTTGGCAGTTCAGTTAATTTTAAAATTTCTGAGAAATTCAATAAATGAACGTACCTACATTTAAATTCAAAGCAGACTACTGGACTTGATGTTCTTTATTGCCTGGGAAAAGGACCCATGGATTACACTGGAAGATCTCTTTCTGGGAAAATCTTATAACAGAAACTGCTAATTCCAGTAGATTAATTTTCCATTTGTTTTTCCAAAGCTGTTCTTATGGGAACCCCTTAATTAGTAATATATTTTTAATCATTTTCTGTTTTTACTGACAGTCAACCCTATTTATATTTTTTACTCGCTTTTTCATAGCATTTCTTAATGTTCAGCTCTTTGCAGATTCTTTCATGTGTGTAACACAGTTAATCCTTCAGACTGCCAAAAGAGAGAACTAATTATGCTCCTCAAATGATGCTGGCCAATATATATGCAGCTGTACAGGAAAAGGCAACAGAGTGGTATAGAAAAAAATAAGAGGGAAGACTTGAAATGTTCATGTCCTCAGACACCCCTGTGAGGCTATCAAGAAATCCGGTGAGCCTGTCTCTGCCTTTTGGCTAGGAACATCTCGTGAACCCTGCCTCAGTCCTTCAGAAATCTTTTGGAACAGTGTATTTCAGGTCCATTCTCTTAGGTGACATTAGATTTTTATTGTCTCCAGCCAGAGAAAAACTTAAAGTGAGACTTTATATTTACCAGCATAGGCTGTCTGCAGGTGAGTGAACACAGTCACTCAGCTAGATGTGAAGAAACCCGTATGTCAATCTAAAAATTAATATGCCTACAGGAAAAGGCTGCTCACAAGCATTCTCCAATCTCGTGGTGAATAAAAAAAATAAATAAAATTAATAATGTGATTAACAAATCTTATTCAAATGTATGGAATAATGAGAGGCTATAAAGAATTGATTCTAGTTCCGTTTCTATGCAGAAAGTGATAGGAAAAAAAGGGGTTTACTTCCAAATATCAAACAATTTGTAGACCAATATAAATAAAATGTTCATTTTGATCTTCTAGATAAATACTTTTGGTTAGACTTCAATGCTTATTTAATTATTGAAGCAGCTCAATTTAGATCCCTGTAACTAATTATATTGTCTAACTAATGTAAAAATACTGCTCTGTGGCTAAAGCACATAACCAACTTAATTCAAAAGCCAAATGAAACTCTGGAATGACTTAAATGAGAAGATCAAAAATCAAAATGAAATAAAAACTGAGGATATTCTGAGAACAGGATGGAAAAGGCAAGACTTCTTGAGAGGAAGGGAGCTCACTCGTTTTCCCCCTTGCTCTTCTGACATGGCCAAAGTAGCCAAACTTGCTGTCTTTGAGTTCAGCTACATGTGGAAAACTCATCAATCTCCACAAGATTGCAAAGACTACCACAAAAGGCAGTTGCCTTGTGCATAAAAAGAATTAGCATTGTGTCAAAAACACTCATCCAAAGCACAGTGATTACTGCACAGCTGATTTTCTGTTTCATGAAAAAGACCGTGTTTTTCATCAACAAAGGTGCAAAATTATCTTCAACTGGGTAGAAGTTTTTCATCTGGGGGAGTTACCTACTCTGGTTTTCTTTTATTTGTGCAGGTTTCTATTTTGGAACTTGGTTGTATAGCCTTTATGTACACTGCTGGGTAGTACTGAATGTGCTGATTTATTGGATTCAGTGAGATTACCCATCAGAGCAAGCAGCAGATGCTGTCAATAGATATTCTGAAATTTTATTTTATTTCATTGCTAATGTATTTGGTCATTGCAAGACCCCCCGCAGAAATCTAAAGACTATTTTATCAAAGACTGCATTACTTTCACATGATGTTAATCCTGAAATGGCCATATTTGTTTTTAAAATCACCCAACCTTTGCAACCAAATGAATGGAAAACCTCAACACCAGTATAGAGAAATAAAAGCTCCCAAAACAAAAGCTCAACTCCGTGTAGGATATCTGAAAGTGAAATGAAAAATAAAATAAACAAAAAGCTTAAATGACATTCATGACCAATATAATCCATGTTTATCTTCACTGTGTACAGAAGGTGGAGCCAAATTCATAAGGATCTGTGAACTCATGCTTCATTCTTTGTTTGAATGGTTTTCTAGTGTCTTTCTAGAAAGGCACCTCTCTCAGAGGAGATATTGATTGAAAGCAGTAACAGCATTGGAATAAATCATTTTAAAACCAACTTTTCTGCTGTTCAAGCTGAGATTCAGAAGTTGCTTGGTACAGATGAAGAGCATCTGAGCCTCCCTGTATTACTCTTTTCCCTTTCTGTCCATCAGCAAGCCAGGAGTGAATTCACATTTAAAATGCAGCTCAGGAAAGTGAGCTAGCCGAGTATCACCATGAAGCAGCTGTGGTAAAACCTTAGTGGTATGAAGCAGGAGGCACCGACCAGCACGAAGAATAGAAGGGGAGAAATCACCTCAAACTTTGAATACTGTATTTTCCTTCTCTGCAATCCTCATAAATTAAAACAAAACAAAACAAAAAAACCCAAACCCCATCCATTTAGCTGTTTTCAGTGCTAGCCAATATTTCAAAAAGCAACTACAGAATAGGACAGAATCATTTTCAGCTTAAAGGATGGAGCCTGGAATTAAAAAATTTCGCTCCTCATCCTGGTTGTGCCATGACCTGTCTATGACTCAGAAGAGCTGCTTCCCATCTGTGTAAAAGAAAAACTTACATCTGTGTAAAAGAGCTTAATATAACTTGTACTATATTTCTAAAGCACTCTGATATTCTAGACAGATGATTGTGCAGCAGTTCAACCTATATCCAGAGATGAGTGACCATTAGCTAGGCCAGCTTCTGACCTGATGGCATCTGTCACTAACAACTTTTCCATACTTTCATCTGAGGTGCTTTACTTTTGATGTGTTTCCAGCAGAGTCTCTTTTCAAATACCAGTTTTTTTCTCTTTTACAGGCAGATCAGTAAGAGCAGAATCTATCTTATGATGACTAAGCCTCCTTTTCCCCTGGGGGATATCTACCTGTAACAGCCCCATAGCGAATGAATCTGAGAGACCAGTCTCAGCAAGGAATGGCAAATGTGCTCTTGGGATTATCCTACTTTTTATTATTTCTGTCCTTATGATTAACAGAAAATATTCTCTTATTTGCTATGTCCTGTGTCACCCAAGTGGGAATAGCTACTGCCTTGGTGGATGGCAACTGCCTTTATTTGCCTTCGCTTTGAACAAGAGATAACCCTTTGAAACTCAGGGTGAGGGAGGCTGTGTTTTGCAGACCTGACAGTGCTGGGTGCAGCAGCTTCCAGCAGGCTCCAGCCCAGTCACCCCAGCTAAGAGAACGTGCAAGCGCTGTGGCCAGCAACTTCAAAGCTGTGTCATATTTCTACGTGATGTAAATTCCTTAAACAAGCAAAAACCACTGTCTGCTTTTTAAAAAAAAAAAAAAAAAAATCATTAGGCTGCACATTTATGTGCTTAAGTAATCAAGAAATACCACATTATTGTTCCTTGGACATTCTGAGAAGCTTTACCTCAACAGGGCATGAAACAGGGCCACGCATTATTCACCAGTCTGTCTTTAAAGCCAAATGTGGGAGAAGGGGTATCGTCGAAAACGTGCTGAAGCTTACGTGCCATCCAGGAGCATGGGTGACTGCGCAGCTGCCTTGAAAGGCATCCAAGAAAATCTCTGTTGCATGTGTATATGAATTTCAGTTTACTGTACATTCAGCTCAGTTTACTCAGCCTGTGGACTCCTCTCACAGATTGCAGAGGACAGGGACAGCGCTGTGCACGGGAGTACTGGGAAGTGAATTTTGCAAACAGATTGAAACCAAATTGGAACCAAGACATGCTATTTATCTTAAGAGCTCCATAAATCACATATATGCTTAACTGGGAGTAGACCATAAACCCCACTGGTATCAACGGGAAGTTTAGTAATGGTCAAAGGACTGGAGAGCCTTCCAAATGAAACATTCACTAGGGCTTTCCTGGCAAACCAGGTTACTAAAATATTTTGGTGGGAGTATTTAGAGGCAATAGGAGGAAAAAGTTTCTGTATAGAATTTTGTACTTGTAATAAATAGAAAGAAAACAGTGGACTGAGTTCTGTATTAACCACGAATCTGAGTCAGAGGCTGGAAACGCTAAATAATCACATTTATGGTTCCCTTTGGTAAGTTTGTGCATAAAAGCAGCAGGGGTATAAGATCCCTCAACTATTTCACTGATTCAGACTCGGATTCGGCACAGAGTGGACAGAAATCCTGTGGAAGTCACACCAAGTTTCAGTCCCAGAGATGCACTCGACAGACCTGGGCTCCAGCACGGCATCGGGGTTGCAGCACGAATGTGCTCTTATGGATTTTGCTGTAGCTTGCCAAACCAAAGACAAACAGGTTCTGGAGTCCTAGCATTGCCACGCTGAAAGATTGCTTCACCAGACAGTGCTGATTGCTCCAAAAGGCAAAATGTCAATGGATGGCAACATAGGTCCTAGACATCTCCAGGCCCCAAAATCTTAATTCTATCATAAAAAGAGTCTGTGTTCCAGAGTTACAAGGCTTCAGATCTAACTGGGATCTTCTTACCCATCTCTTAGTCCATAATTAAAAACAGATTTGCAAATATCTCAGGTCTGACACCCCACACACACAGTTCTCTGCTGAACACAGCTCCAGCTGAAGAGGGATTCTGTGTGAAGACAGCTGTTCAATCTGAAAAGCCTCTTTCCATTGCAATGCAAATGAGAGTGTGAGACTTTCTGGTAACCTTGTGAAATAGTACATCATTGCATCATCTGAAGCTGACTATATTCTGGTAATAGGCTGTGAAACGTGATCATGGAAACATATTTCCAAACTGTAAGAGACATTTCCAGGGCATTTTTATCAGGATTGACAATAATTCTTCCTAATTCTACACAGCATCAGCGTGGAAACTTGAAATACTTTCCCTTTCCATGTGGATGGTGCCATAGCAAAGCCAGGTGTTAAACTTGTTATTGCTGCAAAATTATCCTTCCCTTGTTGCTAACATACACATATTAGTTTTCCAAGAGTTTTAAGACGGCTCAGCTTCTCACAAATATTCACAAAGAAATGTTTGTTCATTTACGTGGGGAAATACTTCTCAGTCCTTCTCTTAAGATCAGAATAGTTGAAAATTTGCAAAGGCTATGCAGGAAGATACATGGAAGAATGCAAGATCGGGCAAGCTGGACCCTGGGATCGTGGCAAGCTTTGACAGGGAATGAGATAGCATTGTATTCTGGCATTCTATAATTCAAGGGTTTTTTTCCTGGCTTAATTCTCCTCTCCTAAGGGGCAGTTTTTTCAGCACCAACATACACAACATCCCAGAGCTCCTCATTGTCCCCGCTTCGGCACACGCAGAGCCGTGTTGGTGGTGCTTTGCATTTTGCTTTAGAAGAACCAGCGTTTGATGGGGCAATAGCTGGAGCATTATGTGTACTCTGCTCACTCATAGTCACGAAGGCAGTGAAACATGGTTTGTATATTCCAATTTTTTCACTCTCAGGAAGAAGGGCCCACAGCCTGTTAAGCACAAAGATCCGTTTCTCCCCCTACTGTGAAGAGGAAAAGCAATCTTGAACCAACACTCTGAGAGCAAGAAGAAAAGGTTTCTTCTTGTCATATGGCTTGGACCACTGTAAAAACTATAAAAGAGTATAAAAAAAACTAATAGCCAGTGCCAAAGGAAAGGAGGCAAGCTAGGGAAACCAGCCACCTCTGTCCATAGTTGGAGGAAGGAGAATGGGCGTACAGTTGTCATGTACTAGCTCTTCTTCTCAAACAGGAGGCAGTGTGGTCTGCTACAAACAGCTCCAGAGCAAGAACCAGGGCTGTGTGTTTGTTTCCCAGCCTGAAAGCTCCCTGCCGAGTAGCTTTCTACAAAGAACCTGTCTTAGTTCTCTTCTCTGGAGAGTTCTAAGTGAAAAGAAGTAAGTAAGGGCTGTGAAAAATAAGCAGTAATGTCTAGGTTGTGTTGCAGGGTGCAGCATTCATTGTTTCAAGAAGAAACTGTAAAGAAGACCTTTATTTGGGAACCTCTCATGGCCATCACTGGATTTCTCCCCTCTTTTATAGCCTTTAAAGAACAAAAAATGCTCAGCCATGCTACTGAGCCCATAAATAGCCCATGAGAATAACATTAAAAGTGAAATGAGTCTGATACAACCCAAAATGTGAAACTTGGGATAGCTGAGAGCTATCTAACCACGAACAATTCAGACAGGCTCTTCATCAGTCCACAGAGGAGCTCATACTCCATGACACAAACAGGTACAAGACCAGTTCCTAATGCAGCTTGGACTTTGTGTGTGAGGAGCGTAAAACAGGCAGGCAGAGGAATAGATTAATCTCTGTTCTACAGAGGAGGCATTTTTCAAGGAGTGTTTAACCGGGGACTGATCAGGAGCAAAGCCAAACTTCTTCTGATTGAACAGATCACTTTTGGACCATGCTTTATCCCGTCAAATGCACTCAAAAATGATCTCTTTTCACCACTGAAGACTGATTGTCCATACTATGCTTTATTTTCTGAAGTTTCCTGGAAAGAGTTTCCTGGAATGTGAGATCATTTCTTAATTTCTCCCATGGGATGGACACATGCACACTAACACACACACAAATAATAACAAAAAAATGTGTGATGGATATCTCCTGTAGAAACAAACACGCTGCTCCTGGTGTGTACTTTCATGTGCGCACGTAAAGGAAACAGACCGAAACAAAGCTGCCTTCACAACAAGAAGTAGAGAGGGCTTGAGAGGGCTTCCTCTCCTAGGTGGTGGCAAAGAGGCAATGAAGATAGTAGCTATTTGGTCCAGCCCCCTGCATCCAGGAGGTTCACGCTGGGTACCCACTAATCGCTTTCATGCATTTTTCCCTTTCCCTGTAGTGAAACTCCAGAGAAGTTGTTTCATCTGTCCCTGGCAAGCCCAGATCTGGATAAAGTGCCACCCAGGTGCCTGCAGTGGCCGGGGGTGGGGGTGGTTGCTGACTGCCCTTATATTTATTTTGTTACATCAGCAAGAGTGGACTTTCATGCCTTCGCTCCCTCCTTTTCCCCGGGCTGGTTTTTGCTGTGCCTTCAGTTCTTCCCCTCCTCCCCCACCTTCCTCCTCTCCATTTGCAGAGCCCCTCCTCCTGGGCTGCCACCCCTCCTCTCCCCTCCTCTTTCCCCGTCAGAGGCTTGCAAACTTGTTAAAAGCTCTCCCAGTCTTCCAACTTAGAAAAAACTTTTACGAGGTATCAGCACTTTTCTTTCATTAGTGGGGAAGGAAGGATGAAAAATACAAAGCAGCCGTAGACTTTTCAAGTTTAAATAGACAGGTCTGAGTGCCTGAACGTGCTCTTCCATTTTACTTTTAACCCTCCAAAGAAGTTTTCTGATCCAGTTTCACTGCTGATCAGCAAGGGTAAGTTGGAAGTTTTCTTTTTTCATCTTTTTTGTGTATCACTTTTTCTGAAAACGCTTTTTTGTTTGTTTTTTTCTTTTTCCACCTAACAATTTTGCGTGATTGCGCTGATGGTTGAACTTGTTTAAAAAGACACATCTCTAAAAGCCTAAGTTCTCTTAAAGTGCTAAGCTCAAACTGAGAGGAATTCTCTGTTTTCTTTTGTCATATTTCTATACATCTCTTCAAATACGACGCTTTTACAACCTCGAATCTTGGTTCCCCTGTAGCAGAAACCGCGGTGAAGTTGTAACAGTTGCAGACTTGTTGCTCAGTGTTTGGGTGAAATCTCCCCTCTCTCCTCGCCTCAGACTAAATCTGCTCCTTTAAAGAAAAAAAAAAAACAAACCTAAACCAACTCGAGGTGTGCTCCGCTCTCCTCTCTTGTACCGAAATTGCATCAGAAGTTACGAACGGGGAGACCTCGTCCTGTGTGCGTCCCGTTTCTGCCCCACGCATTTTGCTTTTCATGTGGAAATCTTGACTGATGCCTCATAGTTTGTGCAGAGCAAGGGGCTTAATTAGGTGCTTTGTTAAATGCTGCAGCTACTGAAGTGGTGACTTTCACGTGGTCTTCCTGATAGGTTTCCCCTTTTTCTTTTTTAAAGGGATGTGATAAAATCCAGACGTGGGTTATGGATTTTTAACCTGGTTTGTGTATAGTTACTCTGTTTTAGCAACCTCGGTGAGGGATTTTAGAGCAGGAATGTGAGATATCGTGATATGCTTTACTTACCACGTTGGCAAGGTTTGTGAAAGTCTTGGGTAGCTATAAATGAAAGTTGTCTAGGAAGGGCTGTGTGAGAATATCCACAATATGTGTCATAATCGCAATATGCCACATTCCCTTTATGTTACCTTAAATACCAAAATATGGACGGGGGGGTGTGGGGGGAATAAAGCTTGAGCAGCATCTCTTGGAGAACTATAAAGCTTTTTACATTGCAAGACTTGGAGTGATTCCTTATAGCGATTGTTGCTTGCTGCTTGCCAGTAGCTAGAGCAACACGAGGAGGCAGGAAAAAGAGCCTTCAGCTGAAAGACAGACGAAGCACAGAGCCTATCTTATCACGTAACACGTTCTCCTCTTAAGCAAGAATACTGTGTGCTTATGTGTGTCCTCACATTTTGCCTTGAGATAACCAGAGAGCCTCATCAAGTGGTGTGTTTCATCTGAGGAGTTCCTTTTGATTTTTCTAGGGGGGATTTATGTCAGAAACCCCCATAATGGGGACAAAAATGGGCTATGGACACCTTGTGCCTGACTTGTGTGTGTGTTTGCGTGTGCACATAGGGAGCAGGCTGGAGGACTTGTGGAAGCTTTCATCCTGCCATTTTTAACATCTGGACAGCACACTATACTGCGGAATTTAAGCCTCTAGTCTTTGGGAAGTTTACTGAAGTGTTTCCTTCAAAAACTTCAAAGCTAAACACTGGCACTGACCCATGATACCTAACGAGCATACAAATGGGAGAGGGCTGAGCAGCAGACTGGGTTCAGGCGAGGGAGGAGAGGGAGATGAGGGATTTGATTTGCAACATGAATCTGAATGCTTATATGTGCAAGGAGCACAAACAGATTCAACAGTGTAAAGCTATCTCTGCTCTTGTATTAAGCAAGCCCAAAATATTATTTATTTGTCAGTTTAGGCCAAGGATTCCTGTGGCCACAAGGAAGGTTAGATGACATTGAGCAATGTATCTGTTTCATCAGATACGTAGCTCTCTTTCCGCCGGTCTCTGGTATCTCCTCCCCATGTTACCCACTGAATTTATCTCCAATGGAGACACCTGGTCTGTTGTTTATGCCACACATAGGTTTTAGAAATCCAGATTTCAAAATCTGCAAGCTGCAGTATGAGGGGGCCTGAGCCCCCCTTTGGGAATTCAGCATTTCCTCTCTTAATTCCAAAGTGAGTCAGAGAGATGAATCTGGGCAGTAACACAGGTAGACCTGACTTGTAGAACTAGGGTATGTCTAAGAAAGTGCTTACAGTTGCTTTTGCAACCAATCTGTAGAATTAAATGAGGTGGAGAGGGTACGAAATGGGAGAGGCAAAGACTACGGGGTAGGTCCACTGGTGGCTGACCACCAGCAGTTCTAGCACACAACAGAAATCCCACAAAGTTGTGGCACTTCGGATTCTGGTTACGGCAGTCATGAAGTGTGTAATCTTTGTGCAGATGAAATGAACTGAAGCTCATCTGCATACCTGCGAAGGAGCTACACCTTCCCAGGGGAATGTCTGGAAGACATTTGCTGATTTATTTTTTTTTTGGTCAACTTTCATAAAGCTAGCCTTCTCTATTCCAACCCCTCCAAACCCCAGCAGTTGTGCAGTTCAGCTGTTTTTGCTGCAGTACTACTGGCTTTTGGGAAATGCTCAAGCCGAGTGATGTTCAAGGTCCAGAATCTCTCTTTTGTTGGCTATTTATGTGTGTGGAGCACACATAAAAAGGTAGGAAAAGTTGGAAACCCAAAACTTTGGCCTGTTTCCCAACTGCTTCAGCTGCACGGTCCCATGGTAGATCCCACTCTAACCCTTACTGGTCTTTTCATCCACTAGCATGTGACCTCCTAACACTGTAGTCAGACCTGGGCATGTTACCACAGCACTGTTTGCATTATTCTTCCTGGAAAATATGAACCAGATGACATGATGAATGCCATCCATAAAAAATAGTTCTAGAATTTCTTAATTGTGGCTTACAAATCAAATTTCTTATACATGTGGTCGTCCAAAACCCGTGCAGATAAATGCTGTCACATCTCCTGCTGCGCTATGGCTTTTTTTATATATTTTTTTTCCTCCTATCTTTACCCACACACAGCAGGACCTGGAAAAAGTCCATCTTTTAAAGAGTTTACTAGGCCGGCATTAGTCTGTCCAGAAACAGGTTATAGTCCTGTAAAAGTAATAATCAGCAGGAACTTGTGAAACCCACGGACTCATCATCAGCCACATCCTTAAATTCCTGAAGTACTGAAATTGTATCGATAGGTCAGGTCAACCTGTGCCATTCAGTGGACTCATTTAAGGTGCTTGGAAGTGTTAAAAGATATTTAAGTCCAGAATGCTGAAGAAGTATTGTTAAAGGTCGTCTGCCATCCGTTTCAAACTGCGTAGAAAGGTAGAATACTTAAATAACTGTTGGATGCAAAACTTCTTTTTATAAGTAGTAAACAGACACTGTAATCAGTTAATAAAAATGGTCTTTCAGTGCCCTGAAAGTAAACAAGATAGATCCGATGAATGAATTTTCTCTGCAACACAACCAAGTACTGTGTTTCATAAAGCAATAGAATCCACTTAAGCGAAGGAATAATGTATTTGTGCCACTGCAAGGTTATCTGATTAACAGTACAATGTTTTGAATTGATGTGGGGCTTTTTATCACTGGCAAAGGCTAGCAAGTAACTGATCTCTTTAAAAAAAATGTTGCTTTTCAAAACTATGTATGAGTAATTCAAGCATGGAATGTTTCCTCCTGGAGTTTCTATTGCCAGAGGACATAAATGAAACTTAGCAATTTTGCATGCTGAAGCAAATTAAAAAATAGGTAGTAAATTCTGAAAATATTGCAGGTGTGGGATTAAGTAGGTCAAAACTGAAGTAAATCACGTAGCATTAATGGACCAGAGTGGAGTGTAATTAAAAAACAACCAACACGTAACTGCCTAGAAATAACACCTCCTCTGTTTTCTTAATCAAACTTTCAATCTGAAATAACATTTAGACAGCAAAAAAAAAAAAAAAAAAGGTTCAGCCTGAGGAAAGTCTGTTCATGCAGTAGTTTCGAATCATCGCAAAGCTGAGTAGTTAAAGCAAGGAGCTGTTATTTGAAAAAGGCTCCTTCTGTCCACTTCTAGGCCATGAAGCAAATAGCTCGTCCTTAAAACAAACTTAACGTGTTGTATAGTTACAGGCTGTTCTCTGTTTTAACAATCCTAGCCTGAGCAGGAACGTGGTCACATTTCATTCCAGCCTTTCCAAAGACCTCTGCGCTCCCATGCCTGACTCCGCTGCCACCCCGAGCCCAATAAGACAAACCAGACTTTGCTGGGAAGGACTAAACTGGGGGTGGCTGAAGGGATGTGTCAGAGGAAAATGCTGCGCTGTGTCCTCCTCCCGGAGGAGCCTTCCACGCTTAGAAGTCTGAAGCCAGCCTGATGCTGTGATGGGTCTTCATTCACGTGAAGAAATAATTACCTAAGGAAGGGTCAGTGGGTAAACTTCAGAGCAAGCTGACTAAGCAGACTGAGGAGATGGCCCTGGGATATTTTTCAGGGGTTCAAAGATAATTGGCATCTTGGAGCTATCAGAGCGAATACTTTAAACACTTGTCTCCCATTGCTCCGAGACTCTTTCCGATGACAGGAACGGTGTGTTTTTATTTGGCATCTATTGTTATGATTGAGTTTGCCAGACTTGGAGTCTTGTATTTCCAGTGACACTCTGCTTCTTGAAAGATAATCTCCTTGGTGCTAAAATTTCCTATTTTATGAATTAACCAAAAAGGGCTTTTTCTATAAATGACCTCTGCAAGGGAATCTATCCATGATGTGACGGGGAGGAAATAATTTGGATGTTATTGAAACTATTTAATACCAGGAAGGGATTACTCAGCATTCACGGAACAAATATCTATAGCCAGCAGCATCTGCTTTGAAGGGGAAGCTTTGTGATTACTTTTTTTTTCTTTTAAGTGCCCAATTTCACATGTTTGTCCATGTGGGACAGGTTAAAATATAAGTTTTTATGAAGATTACCATTCTCGAGTTGATAAAAATCCTGTAGTGAGCTTCTTTTTTCCTAGGCATCTAGAACATCCAGTATCCCACTTTATTTCTTTTATATCATCCTGTGTATTTCCAGATATCCCCGAGGAGCTGCCTGTGTCCCAAAAAGGCGCACTTTAAAACTCCAGTCGAGAGAGACCATTTAAACTTGCACTGCTCAACAGTTGGAATGCAAACTGCACGCCAGCAGTTGTCTTAAAAACAGAAAGAGCTCATTTACCTTTTTTCTTGCTAAATCTTCTTTCCTTTCAAAACAAAGCAATGGAATTTAAATACAGAAACACGCAAGTACAAAGCTGAAACTACAATAAATTAAGCGAGCCACAGATAAACAGGAAACCAGTCCCTCCAATACTGCAATGTGAGTTTATCTGTGCTTCGTGTATTTACTGCTTTTCTTTCCTTCATAAAAGCATAGGTAAAGAATACTAACTTTGATCTTTCTGCTCCAAATCCTAATGTATAAACTTCATTAAGATGGCATGGGTTTTTTTCTGAAGGATGGATAGTATAAACTTGGCAACATTAGGAACTCGTGCGTTACCCACGGTGTAGTGATAGGCAAGAGCTGCTGAATGCTGCTGTAGGAGAAAGAGCGCGTATTTTGCAATGCTAAAATTAGGGTTGGACACCTAAAACTTAGTACAACCTCTTGTATTTGGGTTATACCATGGTTTGCTTTCATATTCTCTTGAAGAGGGAACATCAAAACTACCACGAACACTCTGCACTGAAAGAGGAAAATCTTTCCTCTGTTCCTAGCACACTCAGGCAGTACTTCCACACCCTGCTGTTTTCTGCCTCAGGCAGGTGTAGAGCATTCAACTGAGGCTGCCACCAAGGAAGCTGAGCCAACCACAGCAGCAGCTGAGGGTTGTGGACTTCTTGAAAACTGGAGTGAAATTAGAAACCTCTTTTTTTCACTGCACTCTGAAACAATATATTTTACTTTCTTTTTTTTTTTTTTCTGTTTCCCTGGCTTCCCACTCCACCTGCAGGCTAACTAAAACTCTGGTTTCTCTTCAGATTGTGTGAAACACATGAATTAAAACAAACCTGACATTGCTAGCACTGATCTAGCAATTGCAAACCTAGCATTGATCTGTGATTCGGTGTCTCACTGACGTCAGGGTGTTGGGTCACAGGCTGGACTTGCTGATCTTGGAGATCTCTTCCAGCCTCAGAAATTCTATGATTCTGTAAAAGTATTAAAACTCTGTATTAACCATGACTATTTTTTTTTCTTCTTTGTGTCTTTCTTTAGCCAGCATCCTGTGAAGATGGGTGATTGGAGTGCCTTGGGAAAACTTCTCGACAAGGTTCAAGCCTATTCTACTGCAGGAGGGAAAGTGTGGCTGTCTGTCCTCTTCATTTTCCGAATCTTGCTACTGGGGACAGCAGTTGAATCTGCTTGGGGAGATGAACAGTCTGCTTTCCGGTGCAACACTCAACAACCTGGTTGTGAGAACGTCTGCTATGACAAGTCCTTCCCCATTTCCCATGTACGCTTCTGGGTTCTGCAGATCATATTTGTGTCCGTACCTACCCTTTTGTACCTGGCACACGTGTTCTACGTAATGAGGAAAGAAGAGAAGCTGAACAAAAGAGAAGAAGAGCTTAAGGTGGTCCAAAATGATGGTGTGAATGTGGATATGCACCTCAAACAAATAGAAATTAAGAAATTCAAGTATGGGATCGAAGAACATGGC
>JANHFX010011551.1:58913-88310 GCA_027560015.1 Chloroceryle amazona | reverse complement strand
GGGGGGGCGGGGGGGGAGGGCTGGGGGGTGAAGAATCTGTTTGCAAATTTGCAGAGCCGTGGTGAGAATGCCGGAGGTTTACATACTTGCAATACGTTCATCTATCTCCTAGCAGCTGAGATCTTACAATGTTTTATTTCTCTGACAATTGTCGCTCCGAATGGGCAGGGAGGGGAAGCAGCGGGTGTCTGTGATGGTGGTACGCGCCGGGTGCTCCATAGAATTCGATGCCATAGTAATGAAGCCTTTTATCTCTGAACTATCGTTTGCTACAGTGGATGGAGTTATAATACAGCTGTGTTTTTACGGGCGGAATGTCAGCGCATCCGCGCCCGTTTTCACCCCGCAGCCGCATTATGGCTGTGCCGGGGCTGCGGGCTCGGAACCGCCGTGCGGTCCGTGCTGCCTCGGCGCGGAGCAGCCACGACCGGGCTGGAGCCGTGCGAGGGGGGTGCGGATGCTAGGACCGGGTTGGAGCCGTGCGAGCGGGGGGTGCGGGAGCAAGGACCGGGCTGGAGCCGTGCGAGGGGGGTGCGGGAGCCAGGACAGGGCTGGAGCCGTGCGAGCGGGGGATGCAGGAGCAAGGACCGGGCTGCGGATTTCGGCGCAGCCAGGAGCTGCCGCCTGCGCTGCCCAGCTCCTGAAAGGCTTCTGATGCCGATGGAACCAGCACGGGGCTGGTGTAGCGCTCGCTGATCGTATGCTGTAATGTTTACAACAGCATTTACCACCCCCACCCCCCCACTGACACATGGACCGCTTGAAGACAACCTGTGCGTGCTGCATATGTGGACTGGGCACATCCATGGAAAGAGAAAAATCTTAAGAGCAGAGGAAGAAGGAGTTTCTATGTGAAAGAGTAGAAAGGGGAGGGGGGCAGCGAGCGGTGCGGCAGTGCCAAGCATCACGCTGAACCAGGCAGCCCCGCAAAGCTGTGGGACTGTGCATTTCCCAGGTTCCATGAGAAAGTAGCACGGCATTGCCCAGTGCCGGGCCCTTCCCCTGGGAATACGCTGTCCTCAGCTGCACGAAGCCATGTTGGCATGGATACGTTAAGAAGTTAGTGCCCACTCTCTATGCTACTATTAATGTTGTATTTGTACAGGCTCCTCACCCAAATTTACCTCCTTCTCCCCTCCTTTTACCGGGATGCTGCCACACTAAAAAGGGGGTTCTTTCTGTTTGTTTGGTTAAGTAAAAAAATGAGACTCTGTAGCTGCAGTGGTAGGATTTTAGTTCTAAGCAAAATAGAAGGCCAGGGAAATCAAAAGTTGCTGGGTTTTAGGGTAACCTTCTTCACACACACACACAAAGACTTTGTGAAGAATTCCTCTGAAATGAAACTTTAAATGGTTGAAAACGGAGTGATAAGTGAAGTAAAAGTTGGCAAGCCTACCATCAGGGGTACTTTGTTACTGGGAGTGAGACAGGTAGAAGGTATCTCTGGTTCTTACAGAATCATTTATCATTTAACACAGCTTTAATGTGACTGCAGGAACATTTGGTCTCAGATTATTTTGACATAAAACTTCCACTAAAATAATCCCAGATATTTATTTTAACACACTTCCTTCTTTCCACTCATCCTTCAGACTAAAATAGCCTGAGGGGAATTTTGCCAAAATTACTTCATAAGCTTTAAAAGAAACTCTCAATAATGCAAATTAAAGTTTTATCTCAGCAAAAGATTCTGATTTCTGTTCATAGCTATTTGACAGCCAAGATGGTTTCCCCTGACAACTTTGTGACCTCATACTTTTAAGGAAGAAGTAATAAACAATATTAAAAAGGTATGAGTAAATGGGATAATTACCCTTAGTGCTTTATGAAAATATTTTAAACGAGTCAACAGGCAAATATTATTTCACTTCTAATAATCAGGACACTTTTCTCCTTCTATAGTGGAAGAAATCTCACTATTAGTTTTAGAAACTCATGGACTCAGTCAGAATAACAAAACTGGAGCTTATTTATAGCCAGGATGGAAGTTTTTCTTTGTTAAAAGCTCATCAAACACTTCAGAAGGAGGGCTATAGTTATATTGTGTGTCTCTTGTCTTGGCCACCGAAACTCTGAAAGGCCAATGCAGCTGAACACTAACGCACGTCTCCATGTTTTGCATGGGAACAAATTTGTTGACACCAGTCAGAATGAACACAAAAGTTTAAGTACTTGCAGAATCCGATGGAAGTAACTCAACACAGAAAATCAGATTACTAACAGCATGAAGGGATTTTTCCCCTATTAATACAAAGCCCTACTATCTAGAGAAATTAACTGTTGCACAAATATTTAGAGGAGGAAAGTTAAGGCATCATTCAGGCACGAATGGAAGGAGCTAAACTTCTGGCATTGGCTTCAGCAAACCATGATCTGAATGAATTCAGAACAAATGTCAGATTACAGAACTGCGGTATTTTACCTTTTACAACAATTTTATGCAATAATTTTATTACATGAGCAGAGTACATCCTCACAGTTGTGCACTCTAGAGTTTCAGGATGTGCTGCCTTCCAATTTGTTTCTTGCCATTCGTAACTGTACTGCAAACTTCACGCATAAAGTTCCCCCATCATCTGATCACCCGGACTGGTGTAAGAACAGTGTGCAGTCCATCACGGTGAACAAAACTGGATTTCAGTGAAAACAACACAAACCAAACGCCAAATTTCTGAACAAATCTACATCACAATCTCAGGGTTTAGAAACACGTTAAAAATGTAAATAAAATCCTTTAATCTTTGCACACCTCAATATGGACTTTAAATGGAACTGTTATTCGGTGACTTCTTGACTATATAGCTGGTGATTAGCATGTTACACGCAACAGACCTCACTCACCAGCAAAGTTTCAAATAGATTTAAAGTTACAGACTGCACTATTCACACCAGTTATTTTTGCACAGTCCTTTAGCTTTAATTTGTCAGCAAAAATCACACGAACACAGCAGACAGCAATGTCCAGATGTGAAATGTTTGAAACTACCTACTTTTATTTTTTCACTTGTTAGTGCCCAAGTAGTGTCATGGCAATGTTTCTATGCTGCAGTTAGATACCTAAAACTGAAAACTGTCAAGGCTGATCAGGAAAAAAAGCATAAAGTAAGCATTTCAGCACCAAAATAGTTGAGTCCATATGTGATTCTATGCAATTTTACTGGTAAATTCCTGAACATGGGAGTAAATAAAGTTGTTTTGTTCTTGTAAAGCACTAACAGTGTCAGATGTTTTCTTGCACTGTGTGATAAGTGATAGAATAACAATGATTCAAAGGGGCATGAATATCCCTGAGCTGAACCGGCATTTAGAATGACTGTAAAGGTTGCCAGCACATGCCTGGTATTAAGCCTGAGGCTGTAGTTAGTTGTGCTCTAGCTTCCAATACTTTCACACAGTGTACAGCAGTGATATTAAGTCAAAAGTCCCACGGAAGTCACTTGGAGCACTAATGGAATAAGAAGTTGCCCAGCAAGAGACAATTTCTCAACTAACAAGGAGCGGTCCCTTTTGAAGTATCACAACAGATGATGTGAATCTAAGTGCTCTTAAATGATTACTTTCTTCTTGCCTATGCTACGATCAAATGAAATATTTAGTGCTGGCTGGCCTATATAGTACAGTGTTTGTTTCAGCTGAGCTGAGGCTGTATGAACACAAGTCCTGCACTCTACTTGAACATTCAGGGGTAGCGAGGAGGGGGAAACTGCCTTTGAGGTTTATTATAACCATGCTGCCTTCTTGACTATCAGCTGTAATGCTGGGATACAAACTTGGAACAACTATTATTGTGATTAAAAGACTATCAAAACCACTAATCTAAAGGAGATTTGAAAAAAGAAGTGAAATTCTCACTACCTGATTATTAATAACTTGCTCAAAGCCCCATCCGACCTGCTCTTGATCACACCCAGTGATGGAGCATCCATAACTTCCCTGGGCAACCTGTTCCAGTGCCTCACCACCCTCACAGTGAAGAACTCCTTCCTAATTTCTAATCTAAAGCTATCCTTTTGCAGTTTGAAACCATTACCCCGTGTCCTATCAGTAGGAGCCTGTGTAAAAAGCCCCTCCTCAGCTATCTTGTAGACCATGATTTTGGGTCTTAAGTTTAAACTGTTCTTGATTAGTGCTGATCTGGACAAAATATCTTGTTGATTTGGATTGTGGCCACGTTCTTTTCCACTTTATGCTACGTTTCCTCTGTTGGCATATGTCAAGAAATTCTCTAACAGTTGCACAAAAATTAAAAAAAGGGAAGGAGAATCTGATAGGAGTGAACAGATGAAGGGAAAAGAAGCACAGGTTTTGTCAAAGGAAACTCATTCCAAAGCCCAGTCCCAGTACAATTAAATTCTTATAAACTTAAGTAATGAGCATCACTTTCTCCAACAAAGAATAATTTTGAATTGATGGTATAAATTATTAAAATTACTATAAAATTTATCAGATAAAGCATTAGACACAGGTGAGCAACAACAGATGCACATGCAGAAAGGTTGATTTTTTTGTTTAATTTTCATATTCTGCCCCTTACATCTGCTTAGAGTATATCTGTGCTGATCACTGTAGGGATGGAGCCAAGTAAGCTCCAAAGCAGAGGCAGTTTTAAGGTCCATAGCTCTGATGGTCAGTGTCCTACAGCGCGGTGATGCACTAGTGCAGTAGCCTGTAGCCTTTCCCTTATGTTCTGCCACTCTAGCCCCAAAAGTTCTATATATTCCTAGATACAAAGGTTCTATTAAGGTGATTATTTGAATTATTTTTTTTTTTTAAATTGAACTAGAATGTTCCATGGCTGTCTGCTTCGTTGGTATAGTCCACACTGCTGCCTTGCAAACTGTGGTACCTGCAGCCCCACTCAGTCTTGAGCAGAAAAAGAGGTAGATTTGTGTGAGACTGGAAGTGAAGAAGACAATGCTTTATATGAAAAAACTTGCTTTATATGATTCAGGCTTGGAAATTAACACATAAAAATTGATTGGCATAGGGATGCTAGAACTGAAGGTTTGTGTTTGGGGTTTTTTTTTTATTTTTATGGTTTATAGACTGTCTAGTGTGTTGTTTGGGGTTTTTTCAATGGACATTTATTGCATTATAAATCCCCTTTAACACAGATGGAAAGGTTTGACTGTCCATTTCCCCAGTTATGTCTGCTAAGAAATCAACACCCTATCCTGCACCTAATGCTGAAAACATCAGCAGTTTCAGGAACCTCCTCACATGACAAGCTTAGTTGTATCCTCTCAGTGATCTCTGACCCACTGAAGGCAGTCTGTTGCTGAGGGAAGATCCAGGGCTTAGACAGTATCGATTCCTCCAGGTAGTTATATGGTCATAAGAACCAGGAAAGAACGCAAAGTTAAATTATAACTCAGTAAGAATCTTCAAGAAGTGTTTCTTACACTGCAAATACTTTACTTTTTGCAGCAAGCGCTCAACCTACATTCCAGCTGTTTTACAATACCTCTAAACACTTCTTTTCTTAATTCCTTCTTTTTTATTCTGTGTAGAAGATCCGCTTAAACTTTACACTCCACCTCAGCCCACAGACTGTAACGTAAATGGATCTTAAGTGGCCCATGGGTCTTGTCCTGGCCCTCTGGACATAATGACATTTTTTCATTCAAAAAGAGATTGTTTTCTGTGAATGGAAGCTCTGAACGAGAACTAGGGAGACTTGAGGCAGTAAAAGAGAAAGAGATGTTTTTATTTATCTGTTTTTAGAAAAGACCTAACAGCTGATGATAGAAATAGACATCCAGGTAACTTCAAGTATACTTTTGGGCTCCAAGGTGGGGGCTGTTGACTTAGAACGAGATATATTCATCCTATGATGAATAAAAAGGCTGCAGAAAGTACCAGGAAAAAAACAAAAAAACAAACCACCATGAATTGTAGAAAAAAACCCAACTTCCATCTCCATAGTCAAGTAGTTGCAATTATTACTAGGGAAGGAAGAGCTTATTTTGTAGAATGAGACTCAAAACAAACTTGTTGAGCCATAATGAAATCAGGGACTAAAATTGTCCCTTATGAATATGTCTGAAGCACAAAAAACAGGGTGAAGAGCTATTTTAGCTGAAGGAGAGATGAGAAAGGAACAGCATAAAGTGTCCATTCTAAATTAATTGACTTTTTAGACATCAGACTTCACGATGACTTAAAACTTAACATTCACTGCATGCTTACTCGTGATTCAAGGCTACACCTCAAATTGTCATGATGCTAATAAAAAGTGTATCATCAGAGTCTGAATTCCTCTGGTGTGCACACCTTTCCAGGCACGTTGTGTCGGTGAGCTCCTGACTGAGAAGAGCTCTCTGCAGTAAGTAGGAGCTCTGCAGTTTTTTGAATTGGTCCAGTCCATTTTTCTGTTTGTGACATCCAGAAGTCACCTGCTTGTTTGATTCTTCCAGTTAAGAAGAAATTCAGCTTTGCATTCAGCCAGAAGGTGGAGGAACCAGCGTTAAATTTTATCTTTGGAAACAAGAAAATAATACTTGCTTTTAAACTTGTCATACGAAGTAGTTAGAAATGCATTTCTATCAGAATGTGTAACCATCTCCTTCAATGTGAGAAATGTACAGAAAACTTTCTTTTTTTCATCCATATGAAAAAAAAAAGAGTGGGAAGAGGGAGCTAGTGGGTACATATATTCACAAGTCCCAGTACCTGCCAACTGCCTGAGACAAACTGAGGTAAAAGAGGGGCGAAGGTGGCAGGTTGAAGAAAGCTGTTGAGAGAAGAGCGAGGATCACATCTAGCATGATTCTGGGGTATTTGTTTAGTTGTGACAGGAGATTAATATGCGAGTCATGTCAGTCTGAATATTGGGTATGCAGTCTGACACACAGTGATATCCTCTTATTTATATAACTGGGTAATATTTTTAACGCAACTACTGTCAAAAAAAGGAGGCTTTAATGCTGCAGAAAAGCAGCAGTGACTGCATAAGCAGAAGAGAAATGTAGCAAACACCTTCCCATGTAAATGACTACCTCAGCTGAATAATGTTTCTTCCTGGGATGAACTGAGCAACATCGAAAAAGTCGGCTACAGAAGCATTTCTTGTTTTCTTTTACATAAAGGGCTCAGAGCACTCAACGAAATTAGCACTGGCTGCCTGAAAATTTATCAAATGTAATGAATATATTTATTTAATAGGTGATATAGAGCATATCATTCAGTAAATTTAATAAATATATAAAATATAATAAAAAATTCTTTCTAAGCAGTGAGCTAACGCAGGCCTCAGAGATTTATATAGATTCAAAAAGAAGGAAAAAACTTCCCAGTCCCTTAAACTCAGAGGTAACATTTAGATACAGGGAATCTCTAGCTGTGTGTTTCTGGAAGTGGAGAGGTTTTACCAGAGAGGCATCATATTCTTACCCTGATCTTTTGCTCTTAGCTTCTGCTATTGGCATCTGCCAGCTGCAAAATAGATGGCCCAGTATATAGCTGATGTGACCCAAAACAATCATTGCATTACCACTACTACAAAGTGACAGCAGGTAATAGAAATTCAGTAATTTATCTAAGAGTCTCAATGCAACAAAGGATTATCATTAAGGAGGAAAGCCACCAATGTGTGAAGACTTTCTTATATAAAGGATCAGTTCTGTGTTTTTCAGATTTAGAGGAAGGACATTTTCACACATATTCAGCAAAGTACAACACGATGTGTAGGCCTAGCTGTGAAATGTGGCCATTGTACATGAAACTAAGTATTACTCTTGTAAGATCAAACTTTCATCTCTTCTCAGACAGCCAGCATAACATTAAAGAAATAGCATTTTTACAAGACCTAAGCCAACACGTACGGGTTGTTACCAGAAATTCAACATCAATATATGGAAAAAAAACCCCAAACAAAACCAAAACCAACCAACCAAAACCAAAGAAACAAAAAACCCAACCAAACATAAACAAACACCCCCCCCCCAACTGTTTAAAAGAAATTAAAGACAAGCACCACCATTTGGAAAGGCTGGAATGAGCAGAAGAGATCTACTTTTTCTGCTAGCATTAGCTCTTTCCAAATGATGCAGGAAATCACATATGCAATTGTATTTTTTACTGAATGTCATCTTGGCCTTTGGTGTGATCACTTGAGATGAAAGGCTACCCTTTTTTTCTGAGCTGTTTATCATCTTAAGCTTTTTGAATGCTCCATGTTCCACAGAAAAATACCTGTGGTTCTATACATTGAGGAGAAATGCACCTTAAAGAGGATCTCACGCATACCCAAAGTAACCGCCTGACAGAATTCCCTGGAAAACAGTGGGTGATGTAGAAAATGAATGTTTTCCTTCAACAGTGATTCAGTGTTACATTGTGTAACACAAATAGCATGTTCTGGTCATACGAAGCTTTTGTTAATCGGTGGTAAGATAACTTCAGATCTAAACAGAAATCTGTCTGCTGCAACAGATTGAGGATTACCTACTGAATTCCACTTTCATTTAATTTCCTTAGATTATTTTTCAAGAGGGAGAAAAAGAGATGGAGAAAAAAATGAGAAAGAGAACAGTAAGGAAGAGTATTAACAAGATAATGCTAAAAAGCCTGACTAAACTAATCAATGTGTTCTTATTCAATATATCATCAAGTGATAATGCATTCCTGATCTATGCAGATGATAACAAAACTGGAGAAAGCGTGTCACCAAACCATAATGAATTATACCAACTGATCAAGAGATCGGTCATCTCTTGGCCATTTGCTGTACATCCCATGAAGGGTGGTATAGGCTCTATTTTGCTTTTCCTCTCAAAGAACTGATGAAGACACAAAAGACTTCACACTGTAGGTTAACACTAAAAAAGACTCCAGTCAGGTATACAGCAGCTACTGGTGCAGGCAAGGGAGAACTGCTCATCAATTGTTTCCCCTCCTTCTATCCTGAACATGTCTCTGGTTTCTGCTTTTATAGGCCTAAGAAACAGTTCTTCCCAAAGTTAGGGATTCAAACTTCCTCTCTGTGCAGAAAAGTAATCATCTGAGCACAGAAAATCAATAGTCTAATTCTATCTGCGGATCATTAGCTGATGCTTAGCTGCAGTAATGGCCAGTCCTCCCAAACCATCGCCCTCAGACACACCACACCAAATGTCAGTGAATGAAGAATGCCACCCTATAGCTGATATATAATTGAAGGCAGCTTGACCTTCTACAGATGAATTACTGATAGCTCTTAGAGTTACTTAAGAGTAACTTAAGAGTTACTTAAGAGTTCAGCTATGAGCCCAGAAGGCTGTATAGTTACTACAAATAAGAGGCAGAACTGAAAGAGGTACGGTTGTGAATTCTGAAGGTTGGAATTATACAGCATTTTTAACACAATGACAAGAAGCCTGCTATTACTTCAGACAGCAAACCAGCACTTTTTGCATGAAGGGAAGATAGCCTGTGTGTATGTTCTGGAAGTTAAGAGGCCAGGGAAACGCCACAATCAAGTAAGAACACAAGTGAGAAAGCTGGTGGTAGCTCTCTCGGTTATGCAAAAACAGGAGAGGGAAGCAGAGAAAGTAACTCCCTTACTACAGTAAGTAACTTTGGCTGGAGAAGTGGTCATGCTGTAAGATGGCTTGGAAAAGGTGAGGTGTGTGATCCGTGTGATGATCTCTACACTGCCAAGAACCTAGTAGCTGAACCTGAGGACTGAAAAGACACCTTGCAGGCTCTGTACACGTAACTGACTATAAAGAACTGTGTTTTGCTCCCACAGCCTGTGAGGGCCGTGAACCCAAATATGTTTGAGTAGTACTATTTTGGTTTGTAATGGAGTAAAGGAATTACTATTTTCTTGAAAGGTAAGGATTTGGAAGGGAAGGTTCTACCAGCAGTAGAATTCTCAGAGGACCTTAGAACACAATCACAAATATTGCTGCTTTTTTATTGGACCAAAATAATTAACTAGTATCAAAGGCCACAATTTACTAAGTACATCACATATTTGTAAGCTCTTTGGACAAGGGCAATTAACATTACATTAATAATGGCTTTTTTTTTTTTTTTCATTTTATTTCCCTGGTTTCTAAGGGAAATGCTAAAAAACCTCACTAAGCTGCTTTCAAGACTTAAAGCACGTACTTAAAATGACTTAAACCCTTAATAAAGCTCTAATGCAGCACAGGAGATTAAAGTCACCGCACCTCTTTAGGGCCAAATCTTTAACTTCCAAGTCCAGCATAACCAATGAGGCTTTGAACAGCGTATTTTAGAGGCAATGGTGAGCAGCATGAAGAAATTCTTCTCTGCCACTGGTTATCGTGATACAGATCCACAGCTTTCCCTTATTGCTGTCAGTATCTTGCAAAATTAAGATACCTCTACTTCGCCCAGGTGAGGACAGTGATTCTTTCCTCTCACAGCTCTCTACCACTGCCTCTAGAGAAAGTTCATTTCTCAGAATTTCAATTAAGCAATTCCAAGTTGTTTGCTATTAATATCCAACCACTTTTAACCACTTTTATACCTACTTAAATACGCTTTAACCACTTAATAGACAATCACTTTACTCTGCGCATACTTCTTAATAAGGATTCTATCTACAACGAGTTCCAAGATTTACTATTTGGTTATCTAGAGATTATATGTATGAAAACACACCCTATATAGATTTGATTTTAAAAGGGAATAGGAATAATTTTAGCCTCACAGATTTCAAAAAGGGGGTTTTATTTTAAGCTTTCAAATAAAATTAATCTTTGGCCAGAAACCAAGAATTTTAGCTCACATGGTAACTTTGAAAAAGTTCTGAGCATGTGAAGGCTTTTGGAGAGTATTAGAAGAGAAAACTGCAGCTTTAATTATACAATTTCTTAAGGAATTAAGAAACAAACAAACAAACCACTATGTCTGTAAAATCAATTCTTCTGTTATGGTCCCCAAAGCACTCTCTCTCTTCATCTCTCTATACCAGGTAAGCAGCAGAGATGATTAAACTCAATGAATACCATTCATTATCTGCAATTGTTACCTGCATACGCAATGTTCTGAGCTCCTCAATAAAACTAATGAAAGGATTTAATGAAAAAAACCCAGAAGCTTAAATTATGCCCAATTATAAATAATAGACACTTTAAATAGGACTTCTCATTTTAGTTTACCTGCAAAAAATCTGAACCACATGTGAGGAATGTATTTCTTTGGGATGTCGTGTCTGCAACGACACCTTGGGAAACTGGCTGAGCCACCTAAACTGGGGTTCCATTCTGCCAGGTGTTAAGCACCGAAGCCTTCAAGCAGGAAAGCGCTTTCACTTGCGTTTACATGTTTACCAACATGGTTTTCTGCACCAAGATCAGAATACTGAGCAGTTGGCAGCATGAAAAGACATAATCCTGGAAAATCTGACAGATACAAGCTAAAAATGCCAACACTGTCTGCAAGTGTATTTCAGCTGTGTCCTCTCTTCTAAACTGTTTCATTGGTAATGTCCTGGAAAACTGTAGGGCTTGGAATAACATCTCTTCTTTATTTAACAAATTATTTTGAGGTATGTTTGCCAAATTCCCTAGGGATTCAGAGGGATAAATTGCTTGTAGAAGTTTTGCTTCAGTGGCTACCAGTGGCGTTTCTTCTCATCAATACTCTGACAGTTATTCTGCCTAAGCCTGGAGCTCATAAAAAGCTGCTGGAGCTGTAGCAAGGGAAACTGAAGATGAATTTATCCATATGGGGGATATGCTATGATTAATAAAACATCTTCATTCTTCCTTAGCTTCTGCTCACGTTCCATTTATTTCAAGGGCTTGCCCTCTTTCCAAGTTTCAGATCTCCATCCTCACCTGACATTTGGCATCTTCTCAAGTCATGGAAAGAGTCAACTGTTTTTAACAGTTTGGATAAGGTCCACAACGGACCCACAAAACCTCTGAAGCATCATGGTGCCTTTTTGGAGCCAGAGAAAATGGGGTCTGAAACCATCTGCATTTTGCCAATTAGCTTATTCTTAGTTGTCACGACGCCTTGTGTGGCTACCCTACGTATCCTCCTGTATCCTGCTTCAGTGCTCACAAACTGTACCATCTCCATAAATGACACCGCATGAAACTCTGAAATGGAGCCCCCCAGCTGGGAACGGACCAGTTCGAGATGACCTGGTAATGTCAGATGGTAACAACTGACGATCACTGCTTGGTCTTGTATCGATTCACCTTTCAAGCTCGTTGCTGGGATGCTATGGTGGATATTCCTTAGAGCTCTGAGAAAGGGCCAAGGAAACCTGCTTGGGATCTGGACATTGCTGCCTGAATACATGGATGGTTTGGTTTACATCCGAAACAGTCTCTGCAGCAGATCCAGTGGATCCTTTGATTTTAGCCACAGTACAGAGCTGCAGTGAAGATGAGGAGGAAAAAAAAGTCCTCTTATATAATCTTTTAAACATAAGGAAATGTTTTCACCTCTGTATGTCTTTCTGCACTTACCTGGATCATCCTCCTCTGCACTCTGTATTCCTCCATTGCTAAACACATTCTGAAACTCTAGTTAAATGAATCTCCTAGACATCCATGGGGTTCCTTCCCTTCAGGAATTTCAGAAATAAATAGCTATTACTTGTACCTTACAAATTCGGTCGCCAATGCAACTTTTCAACAGACAGTTTTTGGAGTATGTTTACAGCTGTACTGACCCTTGGAGCCAGTTCCACACAGTAATCAAACTCCCTCTGAGCTGCTGCTTGGATTTGGTTATTGTTCTGATTCTTGCCCTCTTTTTGAGCTGTGTGGTATCCATCTTTCTCTGTCCCTGAATACCATTTACATAGAAGTTTCTAGCAGCTTTCTCTTCAAGAGTTTCTTTCCCTTTACAAAGACAAACTCCTCTGATCGTAATCTGAACAATGACAATTTATAAAATAAAACCCTACTATATTGATGAGAAATAGTCCAAAAAAGTATGCCAAAATATTTCTGGAGGAAAAAGAAAAAGTCAAGCCTGGGAGATATATGTTTGTATATGTATATAACAGAAATTGTTCCTATTCTCCTGCTGTTTTGACTAGCCTTAATAGTCACATTTAAAAATAAGGGATGGGAAGATAGGCTTTGCAGTGATCATTATGCCTAGCCCACTCAAATGTCAAAAATTGCAGAGCTAGGTAGAATTTGCATTTTATGTGTCTTACATTTTACTTAGCGGAGACTGAGAGAAAGGCCAAAAAGAGACACTGAGTCAACCAACGCACAGTTCCTTCTCATTAAAATAGAGTTACAGAGTTACCATATTATTTATTAGTTAGCACTGTTAAATAATTCACCCTTTTTCAGGGGAAAAGAAAAAGTTCTTGCATAAAAACTCAATATAGTTAACAGTGAGATTTTTTTTCTCTGGACTAGACACCCAAAGTATACATTATACATCTTTTCCTGTACCCTGGCATTTCTTTTTGAAACCGTGTTGCAAAATATTTATCACAGCGGGGCATAAATAGGAAAGGAAGATGTAGCAGCCAGGCATTAACATTTACCTTGGGAGGAAGGCATGTGGATAGCAGGATGAAGCCCTGGATATGCCATCACCATCACTAACCACTGCCCCATATCCTTGCACTGAGCTTGCGAGGCCTCAAGGCAGAGGCTCGTCCGGCCTGCTGGGCCCACAGCAGAGGTTTGTCCGGCCTGCTGGGCCCACAGCAGAGGCTCGTCCGGCCTGCTGGGCCCACAGCTTTGCTTTACCTGGTTTAGCTGCCACAGCAACTTTGCTAATTGACCAGGCACCTATTTGGTTGACTTTCGGTACGGTACAACCGTAGCTTTACACCCACAATAGTGATGAGCAGTGACTCTGTGGAGAATGAGTTATTTACATGGTTCTGTAGCATGGAGAAATACAAGCCTAGCACGACACAGAGAAGGATCCTTTGCCAGAAGCCAGGAAGTTCCTGTGCCCCACGTGAAGCCATCCTGATAGTCCCAACCACCAAGGAAAGGCTGTTAGAATTCCCCAAAACCCACACAGGCCATTTCATCCAAATAAATAAATTCCATAGGGGAAATTCAGACACACTTGTTGACAATTTTCCTACTCAGCTGACACAGACATTAGTTTGCCACTTACATTCTTAATGTATCACACATCTATCCTGTTATCAGAACTAAATTCCACATCCACCCCTGCACAGTCTGTTTTATGAGCATGAGTGCAAACAGCGTCTTGCATGATATAAGTTGGTTTATGTGGGTACACATGGGTTACTATTGGTAACCAGGCATTAAAAATGAAGTTAAAGCAGAAGCATTGTTTAAAAAAAAAATAGAAAAAAAAACATAACAAAACCCAGTTCAATTTTCACCATTTGTTTCCTCTAATTTTGTGAATGAGTTAGCTTCATGATGAGTTAATTAAAGACATGTATCGAGCAACTATTTTCTGTTCATTCAGCTCTTTCTTCAAGACACATTGCTATCTTCTAAGTGTTTCACTAAAGATACTGCCATGATCTGAAAGAATTAAGAATGTTCTCAGAATAGACCTATACTGGTTTTAAATTTATTTTTGACTGGTTCCCTAATCATTCCGGGTTTGGTTTATCTGACCTGCTCGGTTTACCAAAGATAGGGGCTATACATTGCTGAGAAGTGAAAGGGAAGAGTGATTCCCAGTGTCATTTCCTACAGCATGGTTCCCAATTCTTTCTTCCTCTGTAGCAAGCTGGTTTACATTCATGCCCAGTCCTCACCAAACACAAATAATAAAGCACATTTATGTGCCTCTATGTTGTAAAAATGGTTTACACTTAACATACAAAGATGATACAACTTGGCTTGTAGCAAGTAGGAGGATGCTGGTCCTTAACTGAGGTAAGCATTCAGTGGTACTGACTCCCAGCCCAGATCTGTTGACAAAACAAGGTGAAAAAAAAAAAAAAAAAAAAAATATTCTGAAGGGATACTCAATAATCCAAACTTGTGACATTTCTAGCACCTCACATGTTTGTTTTTAAACACTGACAGACAGTGATGTGAGGATGACCATATCATGGCTGATTGCTTCCAGAAGTGACTTCCTCCTGGGCAAAATGACCACGCTGACAAAACACAGGAAAAAGTTGTGCGAGTGTTCTGAAAAGCCCTGCCTATGAGTACCTTATAGGGTATTACAGAACAAGAGTCTTTATTCTTTCATGTTTCAAATCTAACTGAGCAATAGGACTGGGGTTTGGGTTTTTTTTTTGAGCTAATGCTGTTTAAGTAGATGGCTGGAGGACATCCATGTTTTCCTAATCTTCCTTGCTGAGAACAGAATTAAGCTTTTTGCTCCTCTTGTTAATTTATAGTGAGGTTTTAGAACAATCTTTTCTAAAAGCAATGCACCTTATCAGGAAAGAGAAATTACATATAATAGTAACAGATGACAGTAACACACAATAAAACACGGGCAGAAGAAATGAAGAGCACTCACACTAAACCAGACCTTGTCAGCCCGTATTTCAGTGATGGCCATTAACTTAACTCCTTCTCTTGAGCTCTCCCAGCTATAGTGGAAATCTGCAGGAGCTGAGTAATAGCAACAGGCAAAAAATCATGCCCCAAGTGCCTTAGATTTCCCATACAGAGAAGCCTAGAACAGTTTTAGAAGAAATGAAAAAGGAGGAGGGAAGGGGATGGGATGGGAGGGGAGAGAAGTGGAGAGGAGAGGAAGATAAACTAAAAAATAAACCTGCTAAGATTGACATAATTCCAGAGTTACACCTTTTAGAATTAGATACAGCCAGATAACTTCAAATTAAGCAGAAGATCAACTCAAGCTAACCCTATGATGCAGGAGAGTATCTAAACCTATTTCTTCCCTTTCTGTTTGTTTCTATCTAATATTTTCCTTGGCTTGCCACTAAAATGAGGAGCTGTAACTGTAGTAGAAAGAGAGAGGCGAGTAGATTTAGATAGGCTCTAGTAAACAAAATGTAAGAAAACATATTCATACAAAATTGCAGCTCAAAAAACCCTGAAATAATCATCTTAAGTTATGGAGGCTTATCTGAATCATCTGATCACATCTTGGACTCCTCCAGAGTTCTCTTAAGAATAAATGCTGCACTGTAAGCTCAGGCTGTTCAAAATGTGTGATGTGTGCTTGTTTCTATAATTACCTCTCTTGTTCCTTCCTGGCTACACAAGTTGGTTTCACCCCTCTACATTTTGCTATTTTTATCCTATATTTCCTCTCCCTGCCCACAAGTTCTGCATTGTGGTGTAATTCAGTTTTGGTCAATTGTATCCGTCTGGTTTAATAGATCTAAAGAGGGAAATCCTTTATCAACTTATTTAATCCATGTGCCTCATTTTTATTCTGGAGAACCTGATTCTAGACTGGGTGCTCCATTTCAGCTTTTAGTTCTTTGCCAGGACTGCTAACACGGGGCTCTGTTTCTGGTTAATTTTGGTGGCATTGGCCATGAGCCCGTTTTATTGGTTCTAGAAATATTTCTAAAGGGACGATAATCCTGCTGCTCACCCATGACTTGAATCCAAGCAGTTGCGCAATGCAAAAATTGCACTGCAATTTTTCAGTACAATGAAGTAGAAAATACAGTAAATGCTAGAACCAGAAGTTTTAGTGGTAACGCTCTCGATAAATCCACTCCAAAGGGCTTTTAAAAAATGTATTTTCACAAACTTACAGGAAAGAAACAAAAAATTAAACCAAGTTTGGTGGGGTTTTTCCAACCTTTCCGTGTAAACACTTGCTGTAGCCACGCTCAGCTGAATCTGCAGCTATGGAAGTAGATGCTTTAACTAGAACTATGAGGGCTACAATTAATGATCTGCTAAGGTACAGGAACTGGTGTGAGTGCATGTCTTGGGAAGATGTGGAATGAGTGTAAGATAAACCAGTCTGCTACAACTGTCAGTTTTGTAGCAACTCATACAAAGCAGTTGTTGCCATCTAGTATTTTAGAAGTCTGTGAAGAGGCTTAAAAATTGGATTGCTGTACTCAAAATGGCTGACAAGTGCCAGGGAGGATACGGCGAGTTGCTGAATGACTAGAAGGTGGCCTGTAAAATCCACAGCATGACACTTAGGTGCTGTGCTGTCAGGTATCCCCTCATTCGGTGGAAAGCAGTGTAAATGTTCACAGAAATCTGGCTGGCCGTTAAATCCCAGCGTAGGTATCGTTTTCAGAAAAGGCTGTTTGACTGCTGACAATCCAGGGCCTTCCTGTACTGTAAAGATAACTGAACAGTCACCTGCAGGGAGCACTTGTCTGCGCTACTCCTGTGATTTCTGGGTCTTGAATATCTATTTTGAGACTTCCGTGCTTGGTCCCTACTTAATCTTCGTGTTTCAGCTGTAGTGATTTATTTATGAGAACTGTAGTATCATTTTAATAATTCTTTTCTTGTATACTTCAGTACCTCTGTGACTTGGGGATGACAAAAGCCCTCATCTTTGTTTTGTTTTTAAGCAGTGATCAGTTCAGAATGAGTTTTAAAATACTTCAGATGGTTTGAATAGTTGCTGGAACGACAGCTACAGCAGTAGCAGTCACCTAGGAAATAAACTCTCTTCTACAGGTGACCTACCTAAAATCCAGCCCACCCAAACCATTAAGTAGAGGTAAAAACTATTTTTTGAGTTGGGTATTGTGATGAACGTTTAGTAGTAAAAGAGAAAAGAGGTACCATTTTTATGGTAAAGATACCATAAGATTTTTCTGGTAAAGGTACCATAAGATTACATGGTCTGGGGCACAGCCTCAGCATTTAAACAGTGCAAGTGCCCAGAATAGAAACACGAACAGGGAGAGAGACTTCAGCATCACCTTCTGAGAACAGTTTCTATTCCAATTGAGAAAGCTTTACCTAAACTACGATTGAAAGTCAACAGAGAGAGAATCTAGCTAGAGTTCGATTTCCACAGACACTGTCATCTCCTGCAAATGTACTGCTCTCCACATGCTGGGGTGTCACAGCTGCACACAGCATCTCTATCCACAGCGGGAAACCCGCAGTAGGTCCTTCCCTCACATCACCATGAATAATGGAGCACCTAAAGATCAGGGTAATTTGGTATGCAGGTCAGAGAAGGAGTTTAGCTTGACTATTCATTAAGTTAACCAGCACTGTTAGGTAAAATAATAAGCCCTGTTTCAGACCTTTACTGGGTGGTAGAAAACATTGGTGCTCTAAGCGAAGGACTCGCTGTACGCGTGAGTAGTTTATTAAATCTGTGCTCTGTACCTTCTGTAGCCTCCTTGGTATAAAAGATGAAATCGGTCAGATTTTTTTGACAAATAAACTGAAGTTTTTAATTAAACTAATTAGCTGTTGACTATTCAGTGCTGCTAACAGGTCCTTTTCTTCAGGCACTTTGTGGCTACTCTGGTTCTGCTTGTAAACACAATGCAGTAGCAGGCAGATTCCAGCAGGGATAATTGACTCTCGTGTGAAGTTTCTTAATGGAACGCTTGAAAATAGTCAAAGTTCATGTTCTGTACTTAGAAGAGTTGAGGGACGGAGCCACAGCAGGTACAAATTTACCTACCTCACTGGAGGTCACTGGAATTAGAGAGATTTTGACCAGTTCAATGTACAACCTTACACTGAGAAGACTGAGCAGTCACGGCAGGCTTTTTGTGTCAGAGAAGACCAGCATTTCCCTTCTACTATTTGTAACAGTTGTGAAAATCATGTCCTTGTGGATTAGGAAATATTTACCTTATTTCAAAGGGCTATCCTTTGTGAGCTACTGCTCACTAATGAAAGAAGACATGCCCAATCTGGCCCTCGGTTTCGACTGAGAAATTACTGCTGCTGTCTGTGATTTTAAATAATGTTAATGTTTCTTTACCAACATATGGTAGTGTCTTTCCACGACATGCTACGTTCATTTCTTCTGGAAGTTGCATTGGAATGTCTCTGATGCAGAGATGTCATGGAGCAGCAGAGATAATTAAAAGTTATGATACTGACTTCACGTTAGCGATTTACTAAACCGCAGTAGTTTTGAAATAGAAAATCCAGCCTTTATTTTCAACTTTGAACTAAAGAATTTAAGTCAAAAGGCTTGAAAGTCTAATAGTGTAAGACAGTTCAATACCATAAATATCATTATCTGTTAAATTATACTAAAGTGATTATTTGCATATAGGTATCATTTCTACTTCAGTGGAAATGAAAGCAGAGAAGAAAAGAAATCAGACTAAATCTACTAAAAAGAGGAACAGATTCCCAAACTGTAATGGGGACTTCCATGGTTTTGGACTGCTAAGAGAAGTGTCTCAGCAGAGTAACAAAACCTTTGACTAATGGGCTTTGCTGTGGCTTCTGGATAAGGTTCAGAAAAGAAGATGGTAAAAAAATTATTTTCCTACTGCATCAGTGATTTCTCAGCAGAGATATCCTGTGGGACAGATCAAACTAATCTTCTACTGTTTCAACATATTTCTAGTACAGAAATACTGCCTTTAGCACTAAGTGGCCTGTAAAAGAGGCTATGCCAATGAAATAAGAGCATCTTTGCTTCAGTTCTTTATCCACTGGTTGGTAAACTCAGTTCTCCCTGCTCTAGGTACCTCTGCCCACAGAGGTTACACATGCTCCAGGAATGATTCTCTGCTGTCCAGATAGTACTGCAAAAAACTTATGGATGATGTGCACTGGCAAACATCTGGAGAATCCGGTCCTGAACATTTATCTTGCGTAGTCTCAGTTTGCACTGCCGTGAACACCTCACCGATGAGCACTCAAAAGAGCTGTAGCGATGTTATAAACAAAGGAACAACTTCTCTAATGCAAAATTAGGATTAGAATGTGGGTTCTATAGGGAGGAAGATAAGAAAGATGAATTAAAACTCTTTTTAGCCCCTGCTATGGTAAAAACCTCATTGGCAGAAGGAAATTCGTATGTGTGTACAGTGAGATACCAGTTCAGAGATCTTTATAAAAAGAAAAAAGAAAAAAATACTTAATCCTGTACTGTCATCCCTCTCCCAAATATTCCTATAGTCCAAACTAATGCACTTTCTGATCTAAATTAATCAGTGCTTGTTAGCGTGTAGCGATTTCTGCCCTTTAGCTGCTTTGGGAAGATGTATTTCAAGTAATTTGACACATTCAAAGAGCCCCCCAGATGTTATAGGTGGCTATATGTAAGTAAGTAATCACAACGATAGCTACCTCGTGCAGACTGAGCTGGCAAACAGAGCAGGAGTGGGATCAGAAGACCTCCAAAAGCACCTTCTACATTTCATTACAACCCGAAGTCCCAAGTTTGGGTTCTGATGCTCTTAAACCATCTCTTCTCCAACTAGGGAGACTGGATTTACGTAGAGCAGTCTTGCACACATCTTGTAATGGCATTAATGTCATGAAGTGGGAATATCTCAAACCCTGATTTTGTATCAGTGTCTGAAACAGTAACTCTCAAAAAATTACACTGTAATGTGCCAATAAGGAAATATGTGCTTCTTTGCATACTTACCTTCCTGGATTTGAAAACTAGCAATCATCACAATAAAACCAGCTTTCAATACGTGTTTGGGTATAATCTGACATTTGTTCTGGACATTAAAAGCACTTGCAAAATTTAGGCCATATAATCAAAAGGACTGATCTGATAGTCTTAAGGAGATGAAAAGGGCTTTGTCATAACTTTCATTAGTATTAATGACATTGCACAACTAAAGCCCTGCTCATCCGGATAGAGAAGTGCCTCTGATTGTTCTGACTGGTGTGCAGTTTTACACAGACAGACATTTAGACAGCTGGATACCCACGCTAACTGATGATCCACTTGGAATCCAGATAAAAGCTGGAACTCGGTGGCCTTTTCCCCTAGTCACAGTGGCTGTGTTCCTTCCCCCCTCTCACACTAATCTCATAAAGCCTTTGCTGACTCTTGAGATTTGGAGTGCCAGAATGGCTTGAAATGGCAGATGAGCACATGAAATTTCTTTCCTACAAATAATTACCAAGAGGAAATGGAAGTTTTAGTGACCGTGGGCTGCCGTTCAAGAAGGTTGTTCTAAATCTGAGACAAGTCCTAGACAAACACATTTTTTCATCTTCCAGTCTTGCACTGTCCGGTACACCAGACTACACGAGCTACCTGGTTGACTCGTGAAGCTTTCTCATCACATTAAGGTTCAGCAATCCATCGCCTTTGTGAAAGAATGTATTTGATTTTCTTTTTATTATCCCTTCAGAAAAACATTTCTTTTGGGGGCATGGATGTGTGATTGGTTGTAAAATAGGCATGTAGCTTTTTATACACCAAGTTAGGGCTTTTTCATTCACTTTGCACAGACTGAGAACATCTAATTTAGTGCCTTCTGTGTGCAAAGACTTTATTTAGAAGGATTTCCTTTTCTCCAGGAGGGAGCACCTTGCTTCAGTTATGTTTCTTTGAATTACAACTAGATCTCTGAACTCCAGACAGCTGAATTAACAATTTTTTCCCACCAATTTGATGATCCTGATGATTCTCGCTCTGGGAAGCTGAACGTCCCAGATGCACGTGGCTGGGGCAGGGTGGCTTAGCTGGTGCCTGGAGGCAGCAGTCAGTGGTACTCAGTACATGGAACGAAGGCACAGATGAACCCACCTTCACTAGCAGCTTCCAAGCTCAACCCAGTGCAGTGCAGGACTGGCTCTCTCGTGCATGCCATGCATTCCTAACTGGTACAGACCCACGTGTAGTCTCAGGCTGCTTCAAATGTCACCGTCCCTCCTGGGATGCAGAGTCTTACACAGATGTGCTGTGGCTCTCTCCTGTTACGCTGTGCCCATGAGGAAGAAAGAAGCTAAAGCCTCTTTCACAGTGCAGTTGTATTTGTACAACTGGGGTACTGCTGCCAAGTGCCCAAGAGGAGAAAGCCTTCAGGGGTAGGGATAAGCAGGATGCTTATGGCACTGTTGGGAGGAGTGGGCAAGACCTCAGCTGAGTGAAGATGAGTGTTAAAAGAATGGCTTTCTGAGACTCTGGGACTAGTCATCCCTTTGCTACTGCACCCGTGAGCATGGCCAGCTGCGTCTGCTTTCACTCTTTTGTACCAAGCATGAGTTCCAGCCCCCAGGAGATCGTAATTCACTGTGTTCCTTCCCACTTCTGTACAGCTTCTGGCTGAAACAGGAGAATTAATGTATTTATTTTTCTTTTGACCCATTCATAGCCAAACTCCACCCACTGGCTTAAGACACTTGTAGTATCATTGTGATTTTTCATAACCAGCGGTGTTCAAAGTTTGTCACAGAAGGAGGTCAGGAAAGAAGGGCACTGATGTATTTATGCTTAGAGTCGCCTACCACTGCCCAGCTGATCACCACTGACATTCTGAAATGAAAATATCTGATGATGTCATATTCGAAGGTAGCTTCTGTGTTCTTCTCTAGAACTGGAGGTAGATTTTAAGAAAAGAAAGCATTCATTAAAGCTAGTCTACACGCTTCTGATTCCTAACTTGCCCTTTTCACTACGCTAAGCAGGTTGAATTTTACTAGATCTGCTGTCATACTCCTCAGCAGCAGGAAAAAACAGGAGACTGACTTTTTATCCTCACTCGCTTGCGGTTAGCAAAAGTGAAAATGAATACCATTGGCAACAATTTGTGCTGAACTTTGCAAATGAACAATAAGCTCGAGTTCATCAGAGTGGAGAAAAGCTGCGCGACTGTTAGAATGGATCTAATTATTGTGTCTTGCCAGCACACTGCTCTTTGATGTGTTGCATCAAACTGTTCTCTCAAAAAGAAGTCATGCAACACCTCCCTGTACATATTAAGTGATGTTTTGGTGGAGAGTTGCATAAGCTAACTGACAATTAGATTTGTTTCATAACAGGGCCCACCTGAGTCAGTGAGGAAAAAACCAGGCATGCCAAAGGTGATAAGCACTGATGTTCCTTTGAATAGACAGAATATGATCTCAGCTCCACTAAAACAAAACGTTGCTAAAGTGAACTGTATCCTCAACGTGAATCTTTCCCGTGAGCCTCCTTTTATAAAGCAGGCAATGTTTCCATGTTTTGTACAGTATATTAAAAGCTGAATTACGTGTGTACTGTCTTCAGAGAGGTTACCTACAAATTCATCTTTCCCCCCATTTTCCATTTCTTAATTTTTATTTTTTTAACAGTTCCACACAAAAGGGAGATGACGATTATGAAGATTACACTTCAAATAAGACCTGGGTTTTGACACCCAAAGTCCACGAGAGTGATGTCACTCTTATTTTAAATGGCTTGCTAGAAGGATACGACAACAAGTTGAGACCTGACATAGGAGGTACGTTGGTTTTCTTTTTAGAGCACTACTGAAGACTGTGGCATACTACACAGGAAGCAGAAAACATTCAAAGTAGTTATGAAAACAAAACACAATGTAGTTAGATCATCAGGGGCGCAAGAAGCAGTCACGATCCTGGAAGATGAGATACATTAAGATAGCTAAATCTGTCCCGAGACATCCAATAAAAAAATCTGCTGTGATTTGGTGCACGAGGCTGCTTGTAACCACGCGTGTACACAGGAAGTTTGCAACGTCTCTTTGGGGGAATTAAAAAGCAAGATTTTGCCTTCTTTGTGTACCTAAGGGTGTCAAAGGATCCCAACTATGACATTGGGAGAGGAAGGCAGAAATGAGGCTAACGCAGCCTGATCCTTGCATGATGTGATAGGCACAGGCAGAGCCTCTAGCAGCAGCAGGTCTGCGTTGCCCGGCACAGCTCAGGCCCCTCCCTGCACAGCAGAGTGAGAAGTGACTGGGGAACGGGGTGCAGAAGAGGTTCACAAAAGATAACTGCAGCCAACCTCCCCAGACTTCCCACGCGAGCAGTACAAGCACACAGACCCAAGCCTGGACTCCTAATGGAAATCTTATCTGACCCAATCACCTTTGGCAGGAATCTCCTCTCCACTGACTAGTGAGGGAGCTCAGGGAGATAAACCCCGCTGCGTTGCAGCGAGGCACTCTGAGAAGACCCCAAACGTGCAGGGAACAGGCAGCTGATACCTCCCTAGAAGGGGATACAGCAGTAATAAGATTATAGAAAAATGCAAAGAGAATTCCTGGATGAGGCAGGCAGAGGAAAGCAGAGAGCAGCAAGGTTAATGAAGAAAGCAGTTTCTAACAAGTTTATAGAGGCTTATAAACTAAGGACTTTTGCACAGCGAGGGATAACATGACTATTTAACCTACAATGTATATATATAGTGTAAATTAGCACAGGAATTTGTCTTATTCTCCCAATAAGAGAGAACAGCAAGAGAACTGAAAGAAGAGAATAGAAAGGAACTAAGCACTCATAAAGGCATCTAGGAAAAAGCAATCATGCTTCAGCCAAGGTGTATAAGAACAATGAAGCTACAACAGAATAACTGCAAAATAATCTAGCAACTGTTTCACATCCAAAATAATCTAGCAACCATTTTTCATTCCTGCTTTAGAAGTATGAGTATTATTTTTGCTTTGGGCTTACTTACCTACAGCCACCTCTGCAGGCAACAGAACTGCCACATTGAATTTGGCATTGTAATGTGAAATGAGTGATGCAAACGTTGTAAGAAGAATAAGTTTGCTTTCAGTGATAGTGTTTTGTCAGATCTGATGCTGTGACCTGACATAAAATATACATACTCTCAGTCAGCTGTGACTCACTCTAAGGTAATGACACTGGTTTCACAATTTGTTCTCAAAGCGTAACTGGATTTGTTCTGATAGAATAAATGATGGAAGTACTTGGCTCAAAGTGTCTCCAACCAATTTCAAATTGCTATCTATTGGATGTGCACATTTAAATGTGAGGCAACCATATCCCTACAAGAGAGGTACTAAAATAATCTTTTGCTTTTGTTTGACTTTAATGTATTGCTTTTGACCTTCACTGATGTCACTGGTTGTTGCTGTTTCTCTTGCAGTTAAGCCAACAATAATTCACACTGACATGTACGTCAATAGCATCGGGCCTGTCAATGCCATCAATATGGTAGGTAAATGAATATATATGATATATACCATACTATAATATATTCTGCTACAATGCTTCCATCATTTTTGGCATTACAAAGCTTCCATTACTTCTGATGTTGTTCTGTAGCTCTATAGTTTTTTAAAATCTCATTATTATCACGGATGAGAGGACTACGTGAGCTATGAATCTCTACAAGACAGGGAAACCCAGCTCTGTGCTGAACACAATGGAATAATATTATTATGATAATACTTTTATGTGCTTTGTGACAGTTTAACTCCTGTAAAAACAAGCTTCCAAATTGCCACAAAATAAGGAAAATCATTCACCGGTGTGATATTACCACTCTTACTACCCGGAGATAAAAAGAAAAAGCCTAGATCCTCTCTCCTCTCCTCTTTCCAAAGTTCCTACAGAACAATTTAATTGTATCTTTGGAGAGGTGAAGGAAGGAGACCTAGCCTTAGCACAACGTCTACTTCAGTCTTGTAATCTGCACGCGTAGAAACAAATCTCGGCCTGCTCTTGCCCATTCTACAAGTCTGTCTGCAGCTTCTGGCTGCCCAGTGGTGCCAGGAAAAGTGAGACTTCACCACTTCAGGTATTAACTGGGGGGCACAGGCAATCAAGGCAGGCAAGTCAGCTCAAATTTCTCCCAGCCTGGGTCCAAGGGAATAAGTAATTGTTCTCTTACCTGGGCTGGAGTGTGGGGATGCAGAGCTAGAAAGGTGCATAATACCCTTCAATTGCATCTTAGGTTCACCTGTCAGGGGGGAAATAACAGAATAAACTGTTATAAAACAATGATCTTTGGTAACCTGTGCTCTCAAAAATGGACAAAAAACGATTTGTTTTTATCAGTTCACATTTTTTTCCTATGCAATTAAGGAAAGCACATCAGGAGTTAGGTGAAATGCCAAGTGCTATGTTTTCATCAGTATTTCTGGTTAACACAACAGGAATATACAATTGATATATTTTTCGCCCAAACGTGGTATGACAGACGTCTGAAGTTCAACAGCACTATAAAAGTGCTCAGATTAAACAGCAACATGGTTGGGAAGATCTGGATACCAGATACATTCTTCCGAAATTCCAAGAAAGCTGATGCTCATTGGATAACGACTCCTAATAGGATGCTCAGGATCTGGAATGACGGCAGAGTGTTGTACACATTGAGGTATTTATACTTTCATTTCATTTCACTTTCTCTAGGGTAAGCCAAAGAGGAAAGTCCTGCAAATTCAGGTCATTTGATATTAACCTGGAGGGAAAAAAACATTGTTTTTTTCCTGTTTGCTTATACATCCAACCCTGAAAAGGGAAATATTTAGAAGATATCACTCGCATGCAAATTATTTTATAGTGGCACCGTAAAGGGTATCATTTCTTCCCATAGACTGCACCATCTTGTTCCACAACAGTCACATTCCTATACTAAAATAATTATCAGCATTGTCACAGTAATTTGTCTTCATGTTCAGCTATGTTTCCTTGTTTGGCACTGGTTTGGTCTATACTGCTCTTTATCTTTTTATCGAGTTAAACTGATGAGTTTGAAATATCCTTGACTTAAGTAGCTGGTAAAGAGAAGGTATTATAGATATCAACAGCCTCTTATTCTGAATTGCTTACTAGCTAGCTAGATGAAGCTCTACCCTGTAGAAGCATTTCTTTCCTCTAACATCTTATGAAAATAAGAATTATCATTTTGGTGTTGATCATTTGAAGTTTAATTGAAAACCTACAGCTATGCCCTGTTCCACTCAAATTAGCAGGAATCTCAACTTGCTATGCTCATCTTCAGGTTTCCCAGTCACTGTACAGCTTCTCCTTTGGGACACTGCTTTTAAAAACTACCCTTTCAATAGTTAAGTCACGAGTATGCCTACATTTAAGTGTAACATGCAATAGGTAACAACTCCAATACCATATTTTTACTTCTTCCTGCATGTGATTTAATATTTGCTTCTATGTAAAATGCAAATAAAGACAGCATTCGTCCAAGAGAATTTATAATTTAAAATGAAAGTTCAGAATCAAATATGTAAGACTAAGAGCAGTTGAGATGGACACTGCAGTTTTTTCAAACTGTTCTTTCTGCTTTTGTTTTCCTGGGGTCCAAAACTGAAGTTTCAAAGAAAAGTACACTCGCCAGTTTAAGAAATATATCTAAAGCTTCGGTTAAGACAACCTTTTAATGTTGCATTGCATCTCTGAATTACAAAAAGGAGTTTTATTTCAGTTATTTTCCATTCATTACAAATTGCATCACCAGAAGAGAATGACTGGAACTGAAATCCAGTGCAAATCCAAGTCAGTCTGATAAGATCCTAGGTCCGCTTTCTCAAAGTTAAATTTGAACTTAGCTTCACTACTGTCTCTTTGGATTTCGTTACCTATCTCTACAAACCCCCCGGTTCTCTCATCAGAAAGAGATATATCTGATAGACCTTACAAACAGTTCTCTGTTATTAATGCACACTTAAGTTGTTCTAGCGAGTCACAGCAAGCACCAGTAAGGATTCGACCTGGATTAATCCAGAAGTGAAATGTGAAAGTGTCATCACATCAAACATTTGGGATTCTGCCCTGAAAAGAGGAGGGCTCCAGAGGAGCTGGTTGATTTTCCCCATCACCTCCCCCCAGTACAGGAACAGTCCATCCTGACCAGCAGGCAATGCAGCAAAGCGAGCAGGCAGTCTGCACGGAGCAGCACAAACCTCCCGACACCACATGTGAAAAGAGAATGTACTAGAGACAGGCGACCCAGGAGGAATACAGAGATGCTCTCTGAGCACACAGGGACAGGGTTAGCAAAGCCAAAGTTCATCCGAAGTCAAGTCTGACTTGGGACATGAAATCAAGACGGGTTTCTCCACAGAAATCCTCAGCAAGAGGAAGAGTAGGCAAAAGGTGAAGACACTGCTGAATGGGAACCTGTCCCAAGGGACATCGGAAGGCCAGAGTATACAATGCCTTGTTTGCCTCAGTCTCTGTTGGTTAAACCCTGCCTTCAGCAATCCCAGCTCTCTGGGACCAGTAGGAAAGTGGAGCAAGGAAGGCCTAACTTTGGTGGAGGAGGAGCAGGTATGGGCTAAGTAAGTGGATCTTGAGGAGGACTGAATATGTCTGGACTGCCAGGCTCAAAGGGTTGAGATCAGTGGCACAAAGGCCAACCGGAAAGCAGTCGCTAGTGGTGGACTCCCCAGCTTTGTGCATCTTCCTTAATAGCTGGACAACAGGACAGAGTGCACCCTGGCACACGTCTGCCAATAATGCAAGACTGGGAGGAGTGCTCGGTGTATCACGGGGCTGTGCTAACACTCAGGGGGACCACACCATGCTGGAGAAGTGGGCCAACTGGAATCTCATGCAGTTCAACAAAGGGAAATGTCATCCTGAAACCAGGGGAGGAATAACCCCCCGCAGCGGTTCAGGGTGGGGGCTGCCCAGCTGAAAAGTACCCTGCAGAAAAAGATCTGGGGATTCTGACAGGCATTCACCATGAGCCAGAAAAGTGCCCCTGAAGAAACATAAACAGCATCCTGGACTACGTTAGGAAGACCACTGCCAGCAGGGTGATGGAGTTGATCCTCCTCCCCTGCTCGGTACTAGTGAGACACATCTGGAGTGCTGGCTCCCCAGAACACGAGGGGTATGAGGTTACCAGAGCAAGTGCAGCAAAACCCACTAAGCTACTGAAAGTTGGGAGCATCTGATGTGCAGGGAGAGGCTGAGGGAGCTGCGACTGTAGAGCCCAGAGAAGAGAAGGTTCAGGGGACTCTATTGGTGGGTGTAATGTGGGTGGGGGTAAAGAAGGCAGGGGATGGAAGGGGTAAAGAAGGCAGAAATATATCTTCTCGGGGTACCCAGTGGCAGGACAGGAAGCAATGGGCACAAACTGAAGTACAGGAAATTCTGTTTAAACATAAGAAAAAAAGTGGGTTTTTTTTATTGTGATAATGGTCCAACAGTGGAACAGGGTGCTCAGAAAAACTTCACCCTGGAGATGTTCAAAGCCTGGATTGTGCTTTGTGCTGGGGAAGGAAATCTACTCAATTCCACAAGAGGAAACAAATTAAAACCAGCAGTAAATCCGAGCCTATCCCAAATTCAAGCAGCGTTAAATACATCCACTAGGAAAAAGGCAATACTGAAAGGAAGAAATTAAAATAATAAGCTTTTTGTTCCCTGTTACAGTTATCTTGAAATGAAAGTGAAGACATTAATGAGTAGAGAAAGGAAAGGCAGTACTACTACCACAAAGTATCAGCTCTCCCGTGTCACAAACAGAATTCCCTTTAGTTTCTACAAAAATCAGATTTGTTCCCAAATCCCTAATGCAGACTTCGTTAACTTGAGGGGTAGTGGTCACAGCATCCTCTAAGGGGATGATGAAGGGACTTGAGCATCTCCCCTGTGAAGAGAGACTGAGGGGACTGGGGCTGTTGAGTCAGGAGAGGAGAAGCCTGGG